>SNQJ01S0000599.1:10090-37474 GCA_010110895.2 Picea sitchensis
AGTAAGTCCAAATGACATAACCAAAAACTCATAATGACTTTCAAGTGTTCTAAAAGTTTTTTTAGGAATGTCTTCCATCCTCATTCTGATTTGATGATATCCCGAACGAAGATCCAACTTAGTAAAGAATTTTGCTCTGTGTAATTTATCTAATAATTCATCAATGACAGGAATAGGAAACTTATCTTTGATGCTCATTTTGTTGAGTTGTTCATAATATGGACACATATGCCATTAACCATCCTTTTTTAAACCATCACCACTGGTGAAGAGAAAGAACTTTTGCTAGGTTGAATGATGCTGACCTCTAACATTTCCTGGATCACGTCCTCAATCTCACTCTTCTATGCATATGGATACATGTAAGGCCTAATATTAGGTGGTGCACTTCCTAGATGCAAATGAATAACATGGTCATGATCTCTAGTAGGTGGAAGACCCTTAAGCATTTCACCAAATACCTTGGAATGATTGTTGATAACTATTTGGAGGTCTACTAGAGTAGAGGATATAGATGTTTGAACATAAAATTAGCACAATTGTGCAAATACACCCTAGTGTCCCTTTTTGAGTAATTTTTGTCATGCTATTAGAGCTTATCACTTTAGAGGGTTTCCTTTGGATACCTCTAAGCTCAATTTCCTTTCCATTTGATGAAAGTCTCATGAAAAGATCTTGAAAATTAAGGGTTATTGTTCCCAATGATTGTAACCACTGGACCCCTGATATAACATCAACACCCCCCATTTGGATGGAAATCATGGGGATATCCAGAAAATACTCCTCCATGTTGAGCTTAATACTATGGAATTTCCCTGAATAATTTATGGTACCTCCATCAACAATCATTACTTGAAACTCTGGTGCAAAATATACAAAGCAATCGAGATCTTTTGCTAATTTGTAATTGATGAAATTATGGGTACTACCATAATCAATCAATATTGTTACCTTTTTTCTTTTTGATGTATCCTTGTATCTTGAGGGTTTGTGGAGTACTGATGCCAACCAATGCATGACAATATATTGTTGGAGTAGTCTCTTGTAGATCTATATCTTGTGGCGGTTCAAATTCTTGATCTTCTTCCTCTTCATAGTCTATGTAGAATAATTTATTCTCACTGCATTTGTGCCCCTTACTGTACTTGTTGTCACAATTGAAACATGGTCCTTTTGCTCTTCTTTCATCCATTTGTTGAGGGCCAACCTTTTCGATTGAGGTACACTTGTCTTATGACCCCAAAACGATCTCTGCTTCCAGTGTATGTCCAATGGTARACTTGTGTGAGGCCTTGTTTTTGGCTTGAACATGACAAGCCAATTCCATAGCTTCCATAATATTTGTAGGATGTCTTAAAAAAAGCTCATGTTTAATTTCTAGTTTTAATCCACCCATGTAAGATTCCAACAAATGTTMRGCACTTATGTCATCCACCCTTGTGGAGAATACCTGAAATTTTGAATTATAGTCTTCAATATCACCTAAGTGCTTGATTCTTGTCAATTAACTGAAGTAGTCATGTTCCCACACCTTCCCATACTGTGCTTCTAAGTCTCTTGTAATTAAACCTCAAGTATAATGATAAATATGGGGCTTCCTTTTAACTACCCATTGATACCATTGATATGGTTTTATCCCAAAGTTCAAGGTTTCTATGTGAATCATTTTATTATCATCCTTAATATTATGCAGTTCAAAATATTGCTCTATTTGGTTCACTCGGGTAAAAACCTTTCTTCCATCAAAATTCTTTAATTCAATCTTGGGAAAGTTGAATTTAGGATCCCCATTGTAATTAACTCCACTATTAGAGTTAAATCCACTAGAAAATTGCTTATTATCGGTAGGTTGTTCAACTAAAATACTACCTTTATTTTCCCGAGTTCCTTGGATTTTGATATTTCCTTTAGAGAGACTCGCATCTAGAGCATGAAAGATCATGGAAGACATGGAATTTCGCAATTCCCTCATGGATTTTTGTATTTCTTCTTTAATGTCATTCTCATTCTCATCCATCTTCTTATCCATCTTATTTTCCATTTCATCCATCTTGTTTCCCAATTCATCCATATTTCTTTTCATAGTTTCATCCATCTTATGTTCCATTTGTTCCCTATTTTTAGTGATCCTCTTTTCCGTCTGGTGATAAATCTCGTCGATTTCACCTTGAGTCATGGTTGAGCTTTTTGGAGGTTTAGCTGGTGAAGTAAATTTTGGAGGAGCCTTTGGAGCCATGTGAGAAAATAATAATTATCCTCTTTTTCCTATTTATTACAAATTTTGAATCACCAAAAACAAATCTTCCAATAAAAAGTTATTCCAATTGTAAGTTACATACCTTTTAAGCCCTTAATTTGGAGTATGTCCTCCTAGTTGACCTTGCTTCTTATGTATTTATGATTTCGGCCCTTCTGAGTCTGAAATTTCGACCTGTAGTACTCATACATGTCTTCTCTGCAATGCCATAGGTCTGACCAAAATTGGATGTGCCAAGTGAAAGTTAGGGTAACTTTCCCATACCTTGCTGATTTTTGGCCTTTCTAAGAGAACGAAGTTGTACATAATGCCACGTGTCTAATATTTAATACCTGATTCAAAAATTTCTACAGAAAAACTATGGATGGTCATCTTTCATATGCAACTAGTCTCACGAAATTTGGATCCTCGTTGGATAATATATGATTGTTTTACCCATAACACATGTTTGAGACTAGTTATAAGACTAGTCAACAAACCTTGTCTTCCATAGGGTATATCTCCCAAAGTATAACAACCCAAAAGCTGAAATTTTAGCCATAGGTACCTTGATATGTCTTTTAAATAACCTCCAAGTTTGGTTGCCTGAAGATTTCCGGAAAAAAAAGAAAAAGTTATAGCGAAAAATCCAAGATGACTCACTTGAAGAAGCAAAACCCTAGGACCGATGCTTTAAAACCAAATGTTATGATCCAATGCCTTAAAAAATGATATAAAGACAGTGATTACAATCCACTTTGAGGGGAAAACCTCCTTTTACAATATATCCAATTCACAATACTATATGATACGAGATAATATGATCCTAAGACTAGGTCTCCTTGGTATATATATATAGGAGACAAAGTGTACAATTATAATGAAAGGGTACCATGAATGGTTATAGACGACATACAATTATAATACTATAAATGCATAAATTCAATATCTACAACTTAATAAGGGGTTTTACACATAAAATGGGGCTTTGTCTAGGTCTTAACAATGCATTACTTAGACTAATTTAATTCCTATGTGCGTTTTGAAATGAAATGATATAAAGACAGTGATTACAATCCACTTTGAGGGGAAAACCTCCTTTTACAATATATCCAATTCACAATACTATATGATATGAGATAATATGATCCTAAGACTAGGTCTCCTTGGTATATATATATAAGAGACAAAGTGTACAATTATAATGAAAGGGTACCATGAATGGTTGTAGGCGACATACAATTATAATACTATAAATGCATAAATTCAATATCTACAGCTTAATAAGGGGTTTTACACATAAAATGGGGCTTTGTCTAGGTCTTAACAATGCATTACTTAGACTAATTTAATTCCTATGTGTGTTTTGAAATGAAAAGGGAGATGAAGAGATCTTCAAGTTTTATGGTCTACCAAGATCACCCTAAGGTGCGACGTAGAGCGCACATTAGGTTGATGAGATACAATCCTAGTCCTGAACAATCTAAGTGGTAAAAATGAAAGAAACCTAATTAATGGTTCATGTGCCTTTTAAGAAGCCATCCACGTGGCAAGGGAAAGAAACATGGTTCTTTTTAATCCTTTACCAAACTAGGTTTACTATCTACCTATGCAAGAATGGACCAAAAACTGATTTTTTTAGTGTTACAAAGTGCATAAAAAATAACTCTTATCCCCTATCAGCAACTAAAGTGAAAATCAACCAAAATCTTGTGGGAAAGGGAATCTGTGTGGGTTGCTTTGATGATAGAGGCATAGATTTCACAGACTGAGAATGAGAGAACTATGAGATTTATGCGGCGTTATGTGTTTGTTCTTTTGAAAGCCCTGTAGACTTCGACACTATGGAAATAAGAATTATGCTCGAATGGATGTCTAAAAGCTTGGTTCAAGACCTTGAATACACTAGTTTGACAACCTAGAAAACAAGATAAATGAGAGAAAGAGTTCCACTGGCCTAGGAAAATATAACTATGAGTTAGAAAGTGAGTGGGAGTCACCAATATGTTTGGTTGTTTGAGTCACTTGGGTGAGAAAAAATAACCTTTTGTGTAGCTAGGTTGAAAGTTAGACAACAACTTAATGGTTAGGATTAGTCCATACATACAACCACAATTGTAAACACATAAACAAAGGGAAAGAAATAGACAAAGAGCATGAAAATTAGATCAACAATAAAGCAAAAGTGATTATAAACCATTGGAATGACTTTGTTGTTACACTGTAGAGGATTGGTGAGTGCAAGTGGGCTCTCCTTTCTTCCTTGGGAGGGTCCTTTTGTGTTCCTTGGGAATTCTCCTCTCTCTGTCTCTTTCTTAGCAAATAAATGTGCAAGAACTCTCCAAAGGGAATAAATTAATGTACTAGTTATGGGCTATGGATGCACCAAATGCTAGCTTGAGAATGTGGTTCTCGAGAATCATTCAAGCAACATAACCTTGAATAAACTTCCCTTGTTTGAATGTTTCTCCATGGCTTCTATTTATAGTCAATCTTCAAGCTTCATTAAAGCCAGCTCCAAGCGTGAATGGTGCGACTTGGGATGCGGTTCCCCATGCCTTGAAGAGACATGGAACCACTAAAGTACCAACTTTCAATTGGCATAGAGCTCAAGGATGCCTGGTGCCTTAGATTTGGAGTAACCTTGATTGGAGCTTTGTCATTTATTGTGTTGAATGTGGTTGAGATTTCACTTCAGTCCAATTTGCACGACTTTTGAAGGAACAACTACGTAGATTGTGCACTATCCACACTGCAAATTCATGCAAATGCATAAAAAATCCACTTTATATAGTTTTGGTGCTTTGTCGAGGATGGTGTATTATTGACATGGAATAACACTTTGTTGTATTGTATTGATGACTCTTTCGATGATCACCTGTATAGCTTTGTGAGCGATTTTTAGGTGATAATAGTAGGCATCCCACCAATGTTTGACGCGGGGAAGGGTCTTAAGGGGTGTGAAGGTAATCTTCTCATTGTTGGAAAAGTTGAATAAATAACCCTCTCATTGACCCAACCACTCCAAAGCTTGTGCATCTATATTGTCGTCAAACAAAGGGATATCAAAATCAACTTGTCCCTTGAGGGAGTTTTTCCTCTAAAATGGTTACTCGTTGTCAAGATGATCCATTATATTGTTTATTGCTTGAAGGCTTCTTGGAGCAATAGCTTTATATGATCCTGCACTCCATCGTCTTTCTTTAGTTTGTCCACCATGCGAGGCCTCTTTCTTGAACAAAAAAGAGTAGAATGTGTTGATACCACTGACTTGGGTTGGATTGAGAATGAAATGAAAGAATGCATAGTGTCACATAAATAACACAATATACAATACTAGAAATATAGTACTACAATGAAAACCAATTTCTATTAATAAGTGTTAATAAGTGGCTCCTAGTGAATATGTGTTTGGAAACTCCATTTCTATTTGGATGTATCTTTGTAGGTCGCTTGGTATTTGAGAACAAACCACCACTTGTAATCCTCAAACCACCACTTGGAATCCTTAATACCCAATGTTGCATGCAAGGTATGGAAGGTGTTGGTGTACTATGGAACAATTTGGTTTTTAACCTAGCACAAGGTTGTCCATCTCATGTATTGGTCATCGTATCCTCCATAAAATTAATACTCCTTGTCAAGGGCATCAATAAAATCCCCTCAAGTGGGATGTACTACATACATTCTAAAGTCATCTTCGACATGTTGCACACAATAACTATCCCACCAATGTTTGTCACAGAGAAGGGAATTTAGGGGTGTGAACACAATTTTCTCATGATAGAAAAAGTTGTGAACAAAGATATAATCCTCTCTTTGATCTAACCTTCTCTCTAAAGTTTATGCATATGTATTGCCTTCATATAGAGGGACATCAAAATCAACCCGTCCCTTAATGGGTGTTGTTCATGTGAAATGATTTTTTGTTGAAGGTGCCTTTGTCATTGTTGGAAGTCATTGAAGAGTTCGGGGGAATGATCCATTATATTCTTCCTTCATTGCTTGAGGGCTTCTTAGAGCAACAACTTGATAGGATCTTATGCTATGTCGTCTTTCCTTAGTTTTCCCACCATGCGAGGTCTCTTGCTTAAACAATAAAGAGTAGATTACTCTAATGCCATTGCTATGGAATGAGAACAAAACACAAGCTACTTATTGAGATCCTCCCTAGGGGTGTAATGGGGGGGCTAAAATCCCATGGTAGAGTAATAATAGTGGAGGCCATTCAATGTAAGGTGGGCTAGGTCCATTATGCTTGTTATTATTAAAAAAGGCCCATTGTCGTAATTAGTATTGATAAAATGTAATGGGGCCTCATTAAAGAAGGTTCATTAAGTAGTTAGGAGGTTGTTATGATTAGGGTTCTCTTGCTAGTTACAAATAAGGATGGAGTCCTCCTTATGAATGATGTGTAGAGTTTATTATGCTTGGAGCTTAGCTCATCAAGAGGTTGCCCCTCAAAGAGGCAAGTGAATAGGAGTGGATTCCTTCCACAAAATGATCAATTGTAAGGTGTTGCCCTACCTTAAGGGTTTGATATTAATAAAGTAAAGGAGATTCTCTAGCTTATTCTTGGGTATTTTGTATGTGATGTAGTTTTGGGATCTAAAGGGGGTCGAAGAGTCCACAATAGAGTGATAATAGAGGAGGCCATTCAATTTAAGGTGGACTACATCCACTATGCTTGTTATTATTAAATAAGGCCCATTGTAGTAGTTAGTATTGGATAAGTGTAATGGGGCCTCGTTAAATAAGGTCCACTAGGTAGTTAGGATGTTGTTATGATCAATGTTCTCTTGTTAGTTATAAATAAGGACAGAGTCCTTATGTATGATGTGTAGTTTATTTTATTTAGAGCTTAGCTCATTAGGAGGTTGCCCCCTTGCAGAGGTAAGTGAACATGAGTGAATCCCTTCCATAAAATGATCAATTGTAAGGTGTTTCCATACCTTAAGGGTTTTGATATTAATAAAGTAAAGGATATTCTCTAACTTATTCTTGGATATCATGTATGTGATAGATGTTTGAGATCCTAGGTATATAACAATACCGCACTAGAAGTATAATATTATAACGAAAACCAATTTCTATTAATAATCAATGATGAAAAACATTGCAATGCACATAAAAACACATAGTGGCCAGAATTGTTGTAGCTCATCTTTGATAAGAGATGTGATGATTACACTCATTCAAAAAAGATGCAACAAGAGATTGAAACTACATTTTATAATAATGCCAAAACCACCAAGAAGCAAAAATGCTTAGATGCAAGAAATCTAATCCTAACACGAAGTTAGTGTTAAGTGTGCACATTGAGTTGGATGATGTACAACTATCCAGAAAAAAAGGGAGCTCTGCTGGGACCATATATTTTCACTTGTTGCTTTATTTTAGGTCTTCTTTGGTTCATTGTAAAAAAAATTGTAGGATGTGTTGGATCCTTGGCCGTTGGGTGTCAGTGCCCTGAAAAATGCATTTGCAAAATGCCATGAAAGTTCACGACTTCAAAACTACTAGTGTTGAGATCGAGATCGTTTATGAGATGACCACATTAGAATCTCAAAAAGAGCTTGAGAAGGCCCCAAAAATGTGTTAGAAGTTCAAGACCCAAAGACTACTAGTGTTAAGACTGTTTATGAGATGGTCTTTGACGCCCCCTAGATCATGACCGAAGCTCTATTGGATGAGCATACATATTTAGAGTGGAATGATTCTCCTTGGATCCATGGACTCGATTATGAAAATACAACTTTTGATGTAGAATTTATTGAGAGACATGACATTTGAAGAATGTTTCTCCAAAAGCCAAAGTCTCTATGGGGGAAATATGGAAAATAATAAACCTAGATGCTAGAATCATCATAGAAAAATCTTAGGACAACTCCAAAAAATGATGCAGTTCTCCCAAACCTTGGAACAACAATAAATATCATAACACCTCCCTCTAAAACAAGTAACATAAACATAAATTCAATCACGCCAAAAGCACCAACCCCTCAAAGAAGATAAAGAGACAACATACATGAAATTATTTTGGAAAAAAAAGATACGTGCAATCAAAATAGAGGAGGTGGTAAAGTTGGATTCCACACACTTGAAAAATGTCAAAAGGATAGCACCCCCCTTTTTTTAAGGTGACAAAACCAATCATATCTCAGTTATGAATTGATAATGAGGACAACCATCATTGTTTGCTATCCACAAATACTAGTTAAATCATCATCATTATTCAAGGAAAACCATGTCACTTGAAAATAACTCACTAGTGGTCCATAACGGGGTAGAGTTTCACTCTTACTCGAGGCCTCTAAGTTTTGGGTTGTTAAACTGTTTCCTTACATATGAGGAAGACAAACCCTTAGCTAATCAGAAGCAGTTTTAGGTCTTGCTCTAGGACCACATGACAGTTTTATCCCATATAGCATTTGCAAGAAACTTAATATCCCATATTGTCATTGCTGAGGCTACGATAAAGAGGTCATGTAATTTCAAGTAGCACTGTGTCTTAGTCTCATATATGAGATCAAATGCTAAACCCAAATGCATGCAAATTAACTTCTTGTCGAAAAAATCTTTTATTTTTTTTCCCAATAAAATGCCTTGCGGAAACCCTGAGTACTTCCCCACTTTGTGGATGGTAAACGAGTACTTCCCCACTTTGTGTACGGTAAACGACGTAAACTACCCTAATTACGGAGCCTAACCCAAGGAAAACAAAAAAATTCAATCCCTTAACCTCCTTATGTGGGAATAGCTTCACCACTCGCTCTTTTACTCTTTTTTTTTTTTTTTTTTTCTCATTTATTAATATTTCTCATCATTTTCATTTAATTTTCAAATTATTATTATTTTAAAATTGTGGTCAACCAAGGCTTTATAATTTTTCAAATTATTATTATTTTAAAATTGGTCAACCAAGAGGCACATGCACATGATTTCAACTTTAATTTCTACTCAATTACTATGCAACCTTAATAAAATACGAAAAGAGGGAATTACATCTCGACTCTTAGATGATGATGTGGCTAAGAGTAGTCCGTTAAACCCTCCCCCGCCCGCTCCGTTCAAATCAAATGCTCACAACACCACATTGGAGCGCTGCATTCTGCTCTATCTTTTGATCTCCGCGTGAAAATGCCAGAAGAAGGAGGTCCTGCAAGGCGATCTCTGGATTTCATGGGATTCGAATCCCAGATGGAGTGCGAATGGAAAACGCCTAAGGAGAGCAGAAGTCCTCAAGCGATTAGGTGGAGGAAGGGAGAACTCATTGGGTGTGGAGCTTATGGCCGTGTTTATATGGGTATGAATTTGGATTCTGGAGAGCTTTTGGCCATTAAACAGGTATTCTTTTTTACTAAAACTGTCTTCTGTTTACATGGGTAAACAGCTACGAGGGTTTATATGATTAAGGGCTGAATTTTCATCTAGATTAGAGGGTTTAATGGTTAAGGTGACGCAGGTTTTGATTGCTGCCAACAGTTCATCCAAAGATAAGGCCCAGGTAAGCGTCTTGCATGTCCTTATTGTACAGATCCGTTCGCCCCTCCCCAGCTTTTCTGGGGTTGGAATGCAAGAAAGTATTTTTTCCTTGCAGCTTTCTTTTAGTCATTGATTATTTGTGTAATGAACCGCATCAGGCCCAAATTCAGGAGCTCGAGGAAGAGGTCAAGCTTCTTCACAATCTGTCGCATCCCAATATAGTGGTACAAGACCCTATTGCAAATTTATAATTGCCATTTTATTTGACAAATACAGAGAGAAAAAAAACGACGGGTTGAACTGTTTCACCCAAGTCTAGCGTAGTTGGTTTCTCGTTTTGAGTTTATGGGAGGAAAGTTAACAAGGTTAAGAGTGGGCATTTTCTAGGGATGTTTCTTCCTTTCTGAAATGATTTCCTAGGAAGTATTAAAAAATATGGATAGCGCACACGATTTTCCCACGCACCATTCCCCCATTCAATCTCGCCCCCCTGCCAGAATGCACAGTTTCCAGAATGCACAGGTTGTGATGTTCTTAAAGGAAGGTTGAATTTATGCCGAAAACTAACAATACTCTATGTATCTTCTGTGGATTTATCTGAAATAATGGGATGTCCTGGCAGCGTTATCTAGGCACAGCTAGAGAGGATGACGCTTTAAATATTCTTTTGGAGTTTGTTCCTGGAGGGTCTATTGCTTCTCTTCTTGGCAAATTTGGCTCCTTTACAGAGCCGGTGAGTTTTTTCTTTCTCTTGGTGTGGACAGGGCGTTGCACTATAAGTTTTTGTACTGAACCTCTATAGCCCTTTGCAGTTGGGTAATCTAGTACAGTAAACTAAGCCTTGCTTCACATAGACTAATATGCGACATAGTGTGGATAAATTTTTAATAAAAGACAGCATACTAACTTCTTGCAAGCACTGTACGATAGTTTGTCTTGGATGCTTTCAAATTTGTTTACACGCAACTTCCTTATTTTTGTAGGTCATTAGGATGTACACAAAACAACTCTTGCAGGGGCTGGAATATCTTCATAACAATGGCATCATGCATCGTGACATTAAGGTAAAATAAAATAGTGGTTGTAGGATGCCTTCGACATATTAGCCTCATTCAGTTATAACCATCAGAACATGTCTATTGTGCTATTTTCTAATTCTTCAAATGGTTTGCTTCTGAAGTGCAGGGTGCAAACATTCTTGTTGACAACAAAGGGTGCATCAAGTTAGCTGACTTTGGTGCATCCAAGAAAGTTGTTGAGCTGGTATGGAACACTTAATTCTTAATGTACAATCTTTTTGATTAGGAATGCATACTAGATAGTAGATTATGTGCATCAGATTCTTCGATAGATCTATTTGGAATCCCTAGGCAGTCTTGCTGGATCCTCTGTAGGGTCAACATATGACAGAGTATAACGTCTGTTTGGGTATGAGATTCGATGAGCTTGGAATATTTGGAAATATGATATTCACTGCTGCAGTTTTTTAAAAGTTTAAGAGGAATTGGATAGATTCCTAAAAAGCTAGTGTAAATGAAATGGTTACACAGTTTGTCAATATTTGTTTGTTGCATAGGTCACGATTACAGGGGCCAAGTCAATGAAGGGAACTCCATATTGGATGGCACCTGAAGTCATTCGCCAGACAGGGCATAGCTTGTATGTTTCTCTGTTGATTTCCCTTATCTCACAAAAACACATTCAAACAATTTTATGGATTCATGCACACTAAAATGCAGTAAATAAAAGTGCGCAGAGATGTAGAGTGAGAGGTGGCATAGGTTTAGCTCTGACATTCTTTTAGATGGATTTTTAGGAAACTGTGTTTTTCATTTTCAATTACATAATAATTTTTGATCTTGCATATGATAAGCTTGAACCTCTTATTTTCCTATCTTTGTTCAAGTCCATTGTCAGTTTTGACCCTCCATAGAGAGTTCTTGTTTATTTACACACATATTTTGCTTTTTGGATTCAAATTATCATGAAGAGATGTTTAACTTTTTAAAAGTTTTCTTCAGGCCTGCTGATATATGGAGCGTTGGTTGTACTGTTATTGAAATGGCAACAGGCAAGCCCCCTTGGAGCCAACAGTTTCAAGAGGTACTTTGAAGTTTGTTGGCTTCTCTTGTTGCAATGGTTTTTTATGAGATTGATCAAAGTAAAAAAATATCACTATCATTGGTCTACATTAAATGCTTGACAATTACATGTAGCATATTTTTGTTTTTTGAAGTAGTGTTGTAGTGGAAGGTCCCAATGTTATATACATAACTAATCACCATTCATAAATGAGGAGTCATGAGAGTTCATCACAACTTCCACTCTTTCCAAGACCCAGATAATGTACCTTGTAATGATCTTTTACCAAGGGGTTGCTAAATTGATTGTAATGGCTATCAATAAAACGTGGAAGTACAATAATATTTACATCCATCCAAGCAATGGGACATACCACAATCTAGTGCCTTTGGTTAGCCATTTATTAAGAGCTTATTTTCTTTGACCTCATACATTAGGAGAGACACAAATATGAAGATTGCAATTTTGGTGGGAGATTTTCTATCCTCTTCCTCCTCTTCTATAGAAAGCAATGACAACACTAGGATATGTTACGCCCCCCCTCTCGAATTTTCATTATGTTTGACATTTTCATCTTGGCCCTAGGTTTGTGCGTTCCTGTCAACGAGTTGATTCTTGTATTGGCGTTACATTTTCATATGTTAAGGTGTTAGAACTTAGATTAGCTTATGTCTTGTTTCACAGGAGTGCTCCTTGCACTTCCACTTGGTATTTACATAGATGTACTTAGTAGTCCCATTTGACCTTTTTATGGTCATTTGTTGGACATTAATAAACTTATCTTAACTTATTCTCTTATCATCTATTGCTCTATTTATGCTGTGTGGGTCTCAACAACACTAATAATCAACACCAAAGTTATTATAACCAGAACCAACTGAGGGTTGGATTGATACAAAACCTGCATATGAACTGGTCTACTAAAAAAGTACATAAAATACATAAAATTTGCAAAATTTAAAAATATATGTATTTTTTCCATGGAAAATGTCTTGGGGGAAACCCTTTTGGCACTTCCTCACATTCCATCAACGATGCTTGGGGTAAATGCTGCCAAAGTACAACATGTAATCCTAATCTTTTGGACTTGAACCCATGATCCTCTCAATGATCTTTGCCTTGACATTGGTCAGTTCAAATCAATTGAGCTAACCCTTCGGGCTTAAAAATGTTTGGAGCATCTCATCCTACCCTCAAGCACTTAAGCGAGAGTGAGATTGTTGGTACCTTGCAAGTTCCAATTGACCTATATATATACATACACACACACACACACACACACTAATGCAAATTCAAACCATTCGACACCAAATTATAAATATGCAACGTTTGCTTATAGATATAGCATGCAATGGTGAATATAGCAAAATGGCATCGAGTGCAATATTTATTCAAAACAAAGTATATAAACATTGATGCTCTAAATGGCCTCTAGAGTTAACAAAAATCAAACTACAATGTACAACCTACATGCTACAACAAATAACTACATATCATCAAACTTCTCTCCTACACTTGGCTCCTTATCATCATTATTGGTATCACCCTTTGCCTTCTCTAGGCTCTACATCGATCAACGAGGGACATTGATACTAGTGCTTGGTGTTGATTGGGGATCCAAGTCCATCCACCCGAAGTCACCATCCTCAAAGTTTGTAGCAGCGGGAAGTATTCCCTCTTGGACAACTTTTCTTAGAGAGGAAGATTCCAAGAAGTCAAAGGAAGACCATTGAACAATTGAAGAATACCCCAGAAGAGAAGTCGGCCCCACAAGAAAATAATAAAGGAAAAATAGAATTCTAGGAAGAGAAGTCGGCCCTAGTAAAGTGACTTGAAGACTATAAATAAAGGGAGACACCTTGCCATTTGACATACATTTTCTCAACTCCTCAGCTAATGCGCAAGTCTAATAGCAGTTGCAGTAGTAGTTCCAGCGAATTCTTCAAGGAGCATCTTAGCAGTTGTTTTTGGTGATGTGCTATCTTTGTTAAGTTTTGCTCAGTTGTCTACCCTCGTTAGGGTTTGACAAGAAGAAGAGATAAGTACTTGTTATCAGGGTTTCTTCATTGCTAGTTTTGCTCTTGTGAATAGAGCTTGTTCATGGTTGTATTGTGTTATTAGAAACATTCTCTCTAAGAAAAGTTGGCTGGGTTTTTCCTTGAATTTGGGGTTTTCCCAGGATAAATCTTTGTGTCTTCTTGTGCTTGTCTATTTGCTTCTAGATCCTGCTTATATTTTCAGTATATGGTTGTTGAATGTTAAAGGAAGATCGAAATACTCTAGTAAATCTATTGCTACTGAAAATTTAAGAAAATCTAACACAAGCTACAACAAATAACTACATATCATCAAGCTTCTCTCCTACACTGGGCTCCTTATCATCATTATTGGTATCACCCTTTTCCTCCTCTAAGCTTTGCATCGATCAACGAGGGATATCAATGCTAGTGCTTGGTGTTGATTGAGGATCCAAGTCCATCCACCCGAAGTCATCATCCTCAAATTTCTTTGACTGAGTCCCCACTACCCAATATCTTTGTTGTTTGAAATGGTTTCTCTTCGTGTGAATGCACCCACTTATAGATCAACTACACTCACACTCGAAAGCGCTACAAGTTTGACTCATGATTAGAGTTGCAAACCTTTGCAGTTGAGGGCAATGACTACCCTAGAGAAAGTTAGAATCTCAAGAAATTAGTTTATGACTTTGGCTAGAAAGTTTCAGTGACTAGAACAATGAATACTTGAACTTGATAAATTTGGAATTGCTTACCTGGTTGGTCCTATTTTCTTGCACAAACAACTAATTGCTTGACAAAGGTACCTTTACTTTGACTAAAGGCATGGATTTGCTGATGTATGCTGTCTTAGACTTTTTGATGGGGGACCATGTGCTCTAGCAAAGTGTACAATTGATCTTTGACTTCCCCAAGTTCCTCTCTCCAAAGTTTAATAAGGCTTTGTAATGGTACCTTCCATTCAGGAATACCCAACTAGATGTATAGGCCAATGAAATTGCTTGTTCCATTGTAAGCCATTGGGTTTGTCGGGTTTGAAGCATGGAGTTTGAATTTAGGTGAATTGTAAAAACCTAGATAAGTTTTGTCCAACTTTTATATAAATTTGGCACCGTCTTCAAAGCCTATTTAACGAGAAATAAAGGAGGTTGCGAGTGTCAATTTACGAGTGATACTTCCTCGAAATCTGCTTCCTTAACATTGAGAACATGTATTCCAACTTCCCACGATCCTTTGGCAATCAACAGAGTGTCCTATTGCTCATTCATGGCTAAAGAGATACAAAGTTTGTGATACCATCAACAACCCGTTCAACCATCAACATAACTTCCTACCACTTTTTTGTAACTTTGATGGGATCGAGAATGATTGACATGCTTTCGCTGGGATGCTCTACATAATCTACAAAGTCTCTGCATAATTATTAATATGTAAGCTTCATTAAATGTTTATGTTCTCGTAAGTTTTTATTCTCATAAATTATGTGAAGCACAAATAATATATATTTTAAATTTTATATATTTTTTCTTTTTTTTCCCCTTGGAAAACAACACAGGAAACCCCCGAGTACTTCCCCACTTCGTGGATGGTAAACGGGGTAAATCGTCGGCCCTGATTATGGGGCTAACCCCAAGGGGGAACAAGAGATTCTAACTCTTGACCTCCTCCGCTGGGGTTAGCTTCACCTTTGGCTCAGAACCACTTGAGCTAACCCTTGGGGCTATATTTTAAATTTTATATTATATTACAGTATATTTATTTATTATTGTTAGAATTAAAAAGGTAATGCAGAACAATTACTGTCTTTTAAAAATCTATTAGTGAGAATAGTGAAGATCTGAAATAAACTAGACTTAACACAAATAAGTAATCTGAACTGCAAAGTTTTATATAAGTGCTAGGATTTCATTCTGTTCATAGGCAGTTCTTAGATAATCTCTTTCTAACTAGATCACAGATCTGAGCAGTAGATTTTACCAAGATCTAAACAGACTGAAAAAAGACCAACAGTTCTAAGCAATAAATTCAGATCTAGATAGTAGATAAACTGATCTAAGCAATGAACTAATCTAGATAATTAGATGACAGGTTTAATCTATGGATCTGATATAGATCAGATCTAAACAAGAATAAACAGATCTAGATCATGATAAACTTCAAATCAAATAACAACTTATAGATCTAAACCATAATAAATYGAACAARTCACTTACCTTGTAGTCTTACCTCTGTAGGAGTCCATGCCACACACAAGAGATGTAAAGCCACTTGTAATTATGCYCAGAGAAAATTCAGGATCATAGATCTACCATATAGGTTAGATCTCTTGCCAAGAGATGAGTAGACTTTCTTGCCACCAGGAGGAGAAAACACATAGACACCACACACAAATTTCTGTGATTAAACCCTCACACACACATAAAATTCCAAGGACCCAAACCCTCACACAAGACAAGGGTTACAGGCAGTTTAGAGGGGCCACGACTCAATGAGTAAGGTTCAGATCTGTGCTGGGAGAGTCACGACTCAAAGAGAAAGGGGCCGGACCTATGCTAGAGAGGTCACGGCTCAACATATTTGCACTAGGAGGGAGACAACAACTTCAAACACTTTGCAACAACATACAAAGTAAAACTTAGCTCAACAACCCTTCACACAGACTTGTCATCAGCAGGGGAGGACCTTCATCACACCAACTACACATGGACCTGTCAACAAGAATAACCAAGGTTGAACTGAACTGTTGAAGGAGGGCCGCAACTTCAAGGAGATCCGCTTACTTTGAAAGATAATATGAGTGTGTCGTAAAGATAGATGGTAGGACTCTATTTATACTTTTAGGCTAGGATAGGTTAATAGAAATAATAATTAAAATAACATGTTTAATTAATATAATTAATTAAACATGTTATAATTAAAACATTTAATTAATATTTTTACAATAACCCCTAAAGCAAAAACAAAACCCCAAATAAACAAACAAGGGTGAAGAGGGTTTGGGAAGGGTGACTGGGTGGCAATACTTGTCCATTCATTCTCAAAGTGACCTTTTTAGTTTTATCATCATTGCATATGGGATACATCCCTCATGTGGTCATGCCCGCCTTCAAAGAGGGACATATACCAACAAGCACCTGATCAAAGACCAGGTGGCCCCAGAACATCTCTGGGGTCTTATCCACCAAGATACAAGACCAATGATCAACCCATGCCTCAGGCATGGGTACCCTGGAACATTTCCAGGGGCCCTAGACACATCTAGGGACTTTAATTGCTTGGTCCCAGACCAAGAACCCTAGTCATATACTGGGGGTCCTCTCAGGGGTCTTTACTGCTTGGTCCCAGACCAAGAACCCCAGTCATCTACAGGGGGCCCTTACAAGGGTCTTTTGCCATGGCACTGACTATTGGTCCCAGACCAAGAACCCTAGGAGTGCACTGGGGGCCCTAGATCTTGGCTAGGGTCTTTTCCATCCTCTCGGAGAATGGCTCTTGCAGCTGCTTTAAATTCAACAATTATTATTATTATTTTTGCATAATGCATTTACCGGGAAAGCCATTACGCACTTCCCCTTATTCGAGGATGGTACCCGAGGTAAATTAGATTTTGTAGAAGCTTGAAGCTTTGCCATGTCACTTACTAGAATCGAACCTCGGTGGGGACTATAACACTACATCATACAACCACTTAGGCTAAACCCAATTGACAAACTACTTAGGCTAAACCCAATTAACAAAATTTGTCTAACTTTTATATAAGTTTGGCACAATCCTCAAGGGTTATTCAATGAGCAATAGAGGAGGTTACAAGTGTCAATTTAGGAGTGATTATGGTGATACTTCCTCTAAATCTACTTCCTTGGCTGTGAGAACATGTAGCCCAACTTCTCACAATCCTTTGGTTGTCAACATGGTGTCTTATGGATCATTAGGGTCAAAGAGATACAGGCTGTGAGAACATGTAGCCCAACTTCTCACAATCCTTTGGTTGTCAACATGGTGTCTTATGGATCATTAGGGTCAAAGAGATACAAATATGGTGACACCACCATCAGCCAGCTCAACCATCAACACAACTTCCTACCACTTGTTTCTAACTTTGATGGGATCGAGAATGTTTGACATGCCTTTGTCGGGATGCTCTACATAATCTACAAGTCTCTACATAATTATTAATATGTAAGCTTCATTAAATGTTTATGTTCTCGTAAATTCCTTGAAGCATAACTAATATATATATATATATTTGTGTACTACATTTCTTGGGGGAACCCATCGGGCACTTCCTCTCATTTGATGATGGTACCTAGGGTAGACATGATTTTGTCGAAGTTGGAAGCTTTGTCACACCACTTACAAGAATAGAACCTTAGTGTGGGGATATAACACTCCATAATACTACCACCCGGGCTACCCAATAGACAAAATTATAAAATTTATATTATATTATAAAATTTGTATTATAATAATATATATGTTATATACTTTTAATTTATAAAGTTAGAAACAATAATATATATGTTATTTTTCTTTGGAAATAATTCCTCGGGAAACTTTGGGGCGTTTCCCCAATTTCAAGGATTGTACCTAGTGTGAAGTGGGTGGTGTATACTTAGTTCAGCCCGACTCTGCAGGAATTAAATCAAGGACTTGTACAATGCATTGAATTACTAGTAAAATCCTAGCAATAGTGGCACCAATCGATTGAGCTAACTCTCAAGGCTATATATATATATATATTCCATTGAAAAAAAAATCTAGCAATTTTATTTATAAAAACAAAATTACAATGGTATATGTTGAGATAGGCCTGTAGCTTTAGTTAATAGACCGTCACTTGCAGTTCTAAGTTTTCTTTCAAAGAAACCTAGACTAGGATCCATACTAGAGAATAATCATATACAAATCTTGTCATAATTATAAAAAAAGTACAGTCATTTTATACATTGAAAAAGTTCAACCACTATTCTTGAAGGAGCTCAGTCTGTCTTTCCATAAAGAGACACTGATCACAGAGTTCTAAAGTAAGCAAAAAAAACTTGAACCAAGGAGAATAAACATATTCAAAGGAGTGTGCAAGGGTGTTGTCAATGATCTTCTAGATCCTACTTTCCAGTGCCACTCCATCCTTAGACAACCTGTTTGCTTCATAGTTCTTGCCCCTATAAATATGAGTGAAAGAGATGTGAGAGACGATTGATTTCAAAAGTAGAATGTCATGAAAAAGAGGTTGCAGAGTGAAGTTGTGCATATCAAATTCTCCTTTCATCCATTGAATCACAAGTAGAGAGTCTCCATAAATTTTAATTTGAGAAACGCCTTTTTCTTGTGCTCACATTAAGACCAATTTCAGTGCCATAAGTTCGCAGAAGTTATTTGTGTCGTTGCCCAATCCGACCTTAAAAAGAGATGTTGTGAATGGGGGAGAGGTGAAAGATTCCCCCAACCTTGCCTTTTGGGGGGGATCATTAGGGGGCTCCATCAGAAAAGGCCCAAGGAAAATCTTTGTTTATGACTTCCACAGAGGGGTGCTTTGAGGTACATCCTTCCTTAAATTGAGGAAAAGCAGCGAGGATGTTCAGACTTTGGATATCACATTTCATAGAGATGGTATCCTTATCCTCAAAGAGCTTGGAGTTTCGAGCCAACCAGATTCCCCAGGTTAAGGTTAGAGGGAGATCTTCATACATCTTTGTGGCTTTGTTCATAGACCAGTTCCCGAGGGCATCTTTAATGAAGTTCCCCTTCCATGCATGGTTCAATCCAGTCAAACGATTTGTTTTCGGCCAGACTTCAAGAGTACAAGCATAGGTCATAATAAGGTGGGAGTTTGTTTCCGAGTTAGCTTTGCAGAGATGACACTGACCCAGTCCCTCATAGCTTCTTTTTTGAAGGATGTCCCGTGTTAAGGCTTTGTTTTGATTTGGATGGGCATTTAAACTTCCATAGAAGCTCGACCACCAAGTATGGGAATTGTCATTACCCTTAATGTGCTGATCTTCTCGATCATTTAAATTTATGAAACAACTTTCGAGTTTTTGAGTATAATGTTCCCATATGTCTGCACTCCTCTTGGATCCCAATCTCTTCCCATGAAAGCCACTATTGCGACATGTCCAAAGTTTTGATTTCCTGAGCTACTTGTCTCAGAGTATTGTAGCCTCAACTTTTCAAATCCATAACTAGTTGATGTGGTAGCCTATATGCGTCATTGTTGCCAATCCAGGGATCTAAGCCAATTTGGACTTTGTTACCTTCGCCTATTTTCCAAACCAACCAATTACCTATTAGGGGGAAGGCTGTAACCACTGCTTTCCATATTATTGATGCATTCTGAGAGTGTCGAATTGGCTTCTTGACCCATTCCTCTATGGATTCAGGATTAATACACTCATCTTTGATTACCTATGCCCACAATCCAAAGTTAGATTTTCAAAGAGTTGAAATTCGACAAACCCTTAGCCTCAAAACATCAAATACTTCAAAACATAGAATGTTGCTTCATAATCGAATGTCGATTTACTTTAATCAAGTTGAAAGCCAAAATATATTGCAAATCTCGAGCTTCTCCAGTTTAAAGTTACTTTAAACCCTAACAAACTTTGGAATAATAAAATAAAATAAATACAGGGAAAAACCTAGAGAGAGCGAAGGGGACTCAAACACCCGACGACTGACAGGTGAGGAATAGCTTTGAAGATGCAACCGTAGTGGTAGATTGGGCATGCATCAACCTCGCTTGAAAGGTTGCCATTAAGTTCAAATATAGATGTATTCATATATTATAAAACTGTAGAACTTATGTATATTTTTAATATGTAATATATTTATATAAAATAATAAATATATCATAGAACTTATATATTCCAAGGAATTTTAAAATATGTATATATATATATATATATTTTTTTTTTTCCATGTTAAAAAGCTCGTGGAAAACCCTGGAGTACTTACCCTCATTTTGAGGATGGTACCCAAGGTAAATCCTAGAACCTTTAGGGCATAAGGTCAATCAACAACAGGGCTTGAAGCCATTACAACAATATACTCGTTATGAGCTCAAAATGTCACTTGAGGGAATTGAACTCGAGTGGGGAGGATAACTTCATTCCTCCCAACCACTCGAGCTAAACCCAATTGACATTTTTTTCTCGAGTTACATCGCTTAGGGAAAACCCTTGAGTACTTCTCCTCATTTCAAGGATGGTAACCCGGGTAAACCCTAGAATCTTAAGGGCACAAGGACAATCAACAATAAGGCTTGAAGCCATTACAACAATATACTCATTATGAGCTCAACATGTCACTTGTGGGGATTGAACCTGGGTGGGGAGGATAACAATCATTCCTCCCAACCTCCCGCGTTAAACCCAATTGACAAGCTAAACCCAATTCACACATATACACAGACATATATAGTTAAAAGTAAATTTTAGTATATTTATTTATTTATTTTTTAACCAAAATTGGGAACACATACACACACATATATAGTTAAAAGTAAAATTTAGTATATTTATTTTTAACCAAAATTGGGAACACACACACACACATATATAGTTAAAAGTAAAATTTAGCATATTTATTTATTTATTTTTAACCAAAATTGGGAAATGTTATATTAAAAAGCTGTAGGAGGGATAACATCAAGCATACTAAAAGATATGTTATGGCGTTTCAAACAAAATTTGCAACTCTCACAAGCTACATCATAGAGTTTGTAGATGTTTGTAATTATTACATCCCAACTATTTTTTTTTCTAAGGAAAAAAATAAAGTAATTATATTATATATAGCAAAATTACAAAAGTAGATGCTTATAAGCAATCCAGAAGGCATTTATATCCAACTTTTACAAGGCTAAAACTAGTAGTCTTCTGCTTTATTAAAAAAAAATGAATGTGCAAATTTTTAAGAGAGGTTTGATTTTATCCTTAATCAACCATCTATAATACAAGAAGAAGCTTTTTTCAGTCCAACTATATATGAATGTTGGAAACCTAATCCGTTAGGGTTACACACTTGAAGGAATATGAAACGTCAAGTGATAGGAATGGGGTCATCAGGAGTCCAAGAGATCTCTTGGAAGAGGAGTCCAAAGGTCAAGCAATTGTATTTATAGATGTATCATATCAATGAATTATATACAATCTCACGCTTATCTACATTTGTGTGTACCGATAGTGGTATCCGAGCCAACGTAGGTTAACTCCATGGGTGTTTCTTCTCGCATGGAGAAAATGCCTCATGCGAGTCCTTCTGCCTCCTCTGGTTGATTCCTTGTTTGTCTTCCTGCATGTTCGCAGTCCCTTTGTGTGTAGCCACTCTGCGTTCTAGTCATTAGGTATTTGCGTTCATACCACAAGTCGTTGATTTCCGAGTCGAGTCTCTGCTAGGGTTTCTTCTTTGGTATTATATTTCGCGTGGATTGACGACTCTTGCAGTTGAGTCGAGAGAGGCTAGGGTTATGTGGGAGGAGAGGTGCGCACAGAGACAGAGGGTGCACACAGGAGGGATTGGATTCTCCTCCATGAAATCATTATCAACATGAAATTTCCAGTTTCTTAGCATGAAATCATGAGAACCCTCGACTTGTTGCGTCAGATGAATTATTGTTCCGAACCCTCCACTTGTAGCATCAGATGAGTAGTTGTTCGAAACCCTTCACTTGCTGTGTTGGATGAATAGTTGTTTTGCATCGTATGGTTCGAGGAAGCCTTTGCGTGAAGTTCGTGGAAGCCTCTGCTTTTTTTATTCTTCCACATCTTTGTTCCAATCATTCATACCACAGATCACAGATCCCTTTTACAACAACAATAAGAAGGTGGTGGCTCAAGAGTCCATAAGATCGATAACAAGAAGGTGGCGACTTTCATATATTTCCATTTGATCTAAATCCCTTGCATAAAGTCTTGATTTTGGAGTTGCTGGTTAATTCAAGTCACACTTGCTTGATTTTATTTGAACAAAGAATAATATAGCGGACATCGACATATCAAGGTTTTGCTAGCTTTAACATTCCTCATTTTTTTCCCAGTCATGAAGAGTTATGTCAGAAGATGCATCCCCTCATTTCCATCGTCGACGTGGTGCGGACGAGTAAAGAGAACTACAGAGAATGGTAGAGAAAGATCAAAAGCACTATGATCTTTAATGATCTGTGGAAAGGCATTTGCGAAGCTGCACCTTCTAATGATGAAGAAGAAGACCATTTTAGAAGCACTGTCATCTGAAGCACAACCAAAGAGTATCAAAGCTCATTTAGTCTTAAAGGCCTAATAATTCCATGGTAGTGTTCCATGGGAGGCCATTGATGAGCCAATGAAGAAGAGATGCAATGAAGAAGAAAGAAACAATGCTGGAAATGCATGCAATCCAAGGAGAAGACATCATTGAAGGGGAAATTCGCTGATTTTGGAGTGCTTGCTAGTAAAATTTAGATTTCCCCTTCAATATTTATTAATTTTGAATGATTCAGTTGTGTTGGAAACTAGATTCAAATACACACCAAAGGGTATTTTTGTATTTCCGAGATTCATCTCTGTTTTAAAGATATTCATCCCATAAGAACCAGATTTTGTACAATCACAGGGTATGCAACCATTAAAATGCAGATTGTGGTCACTATACAAAGCCAAATTAAGCACATATCATAGCGTTGGAAATGTCTTTCAAAGATCTATCAAAGCCCTCTCAATATTGATTGAAAAAATTAGTGTTTAAGGAGAAAATCTTGATGATATAATTTGCCCAAGAATGAAAAATGGTCGTTGCAAGTGAAAATCGATTTTTTCTCATAGTAGAAGCTTTTATTTTATGAGATAACAATTGTAAATGGAACGCCTTGGTGATTACCCAAATGGGTATTTTTTATTTTTTTGATTAACTTCTTGCATAGTGAGATTGCTCTCAACAATTCGTCCACAACAATTCGCCAACAACAATTCCCTGATTATCTGCAAGCAACACTGTGCAACTTCGAGGTTGTTCTCATTCCAATGATGTACGTCAGCTATGCATTCCACTCTCTGCTCATTGGATTAATTGTGCTCAGTTTATTGGACGTCTTGATGATTATTTTTATGGCTTTGCATATTACTTAGCATTCATGCTTGAGCTCTGCCGATTTTTTACCATCCTTTGAGAGTTAAGAAGTAAGTCTTTCAAGCTTTTTGCATGGCTTCCCTATAAGCTAAATATTTTAAGGAATTTAGCTTGCTAGAAATTGCATTTCAACTCTCTGTTTTGAGCTTAAGCAAGCTGATTGTAGCTTTATTGAATTTGCATTTTCAACTCTCCCTTAAACTTGATTGAATATCAATTTTTTGGCTCTCTCTTTGACATTCATTTCTAGCTCATGCCCAAGCTTGAAGACTCGCATTTTCAAGAATAATTGTAACTTGCAAATAGTCTTTTTTCAAGTTGAATTACATTGTAAATGGGTGCATTTTCGGTAGAAGCCGATACCCTTCATTTGCCGAGTTTGCATTGTAGAGTCTGATTGATTAAGGGTGGATTTGCAAGAAACCCTTTGAATTCTAAGTTGGTGTTTAAATGACTCCAATTGATGAATTATTTGAGTTACTGAATACTCTAATACTTTCCACTGTTGACAATACAGTTATAATGGACATAACAACTCTCACTGATGTTCAAACATGTTTACAAGATTCACAGGACAAAATCAAATTTCTCCAGCTTGAATCACAACTCCAACAAGAAGAAATAAAATAAAAGAATCATCATTCTGAACTAGTCCTTGTCCAAAACAATTCTTTTTTCGCATTTGAGTATGATTCTTATCAACAACCAACACATGATCAAATCAATGACGCCACTTCAGAAGCAGATCCAAATGAAGATGAAGTTTGTCATAAACAAGTTCTGCTTGCACTTTCCAAGCCCATAATCAGACCTTGGGAAGAAATCATCATCAACAAACACATAATAGGTCTTGGATACAAAACAGGAAGTGACCTATCACTTTCCGGATTATACCAAGCCAATCCAGTTCCAAAGTGTTGGATTGCTACAAAAATGTTCATATTCACTTGCCCCAGTTCAAGAGCAGATTCCGAAATGCCAACATTGTGATCAAGTTGGCCACATGGAAGATTAGTGTTTTGATCTTCATCTTTTTGAGCATTGTGGAAAGCAAAATCATCCTTCAGATAGATGTTCCAAACGCAAGAAATTTGCAAGAGTAAAGAACCACTATGTGTGGATTATTTCTTGGAAACGATCATCAACAATCAAGAAGATACATTAGTCATACCGACGAATTCATTTTCGAGTATTGACACATCTTGCAGTGAAAATATTTGCATTTTCTCACCTTGTACCTGACACGAGGGAACAATATCAATGATTGACAATCATGCTTCAAGTTTTGAAGTTTTATTAATCGAGCAGTAACAAGCGAGCGTGACAAGTGAGCGTGATTTGGTTTGTGGTCATCCCAAAGCCACCAGATTGGTTTGTGGTTTTCCTTAAACCACCACTTAGTAGAAGGCTTACAACTTTTGCTAGACAACGGTTTGTGGTTTTCCTTAAATCTCCATTTAGTAGAAGACTTTCAACTTTTGCTAGAGAACAATTTATGGTCATCTTTAAACCAACATTTGAGAGCACTTCTGATTAGCAGAAGACATCAACTTCTAGCTTCTAGCTAACTTAGGAAATGTTTCGAGAACCATTGAGCCTTAGAGCCAAGTTCCAGGGTTTGTGGTCTACCTTAAACCACCACCACCATTTAGTAGAAGACATCAACTTTTGCTAGCCGGTTGATTTATGGTCATCCCAAAACCACCAGATTCAAAGAGCACATCTAGCCATTGACAATTGTACACTTCGAGATTTCAACTGTCCACCTCTAGATTTCAACTCTCTTCTTGGACTCACATACACCCCTTCAGATTAAGGGGGCGAATGTTGGAAACGTAATCTGTTAGGGTTACACACTTGAAGGAATATGAAATGTCAAGTGATAGGAACGATCATTGAGAGTCCAAGAGACCTCTTGGAAGAGGAATCCAAAGGTCAAGCAATTGTATTTATAGATGTATCATATCAATGAATAATATACAATCTCACGCTTATCTACATTCGTGTGTTCCAACAATGAGTACATGAAAAAATGTATATAGTCCTTGAGAAAGACACTAGAAAAACATTTTTACATTAGATTAAAACTAGGGTTCATGAATATATTTTGTGGTTTGAGCTTCAAGGCTTTTCGTGATTTTCCAAATTCCTTTTTCCAATGCCAATCTAGCTTTTGATAGTGGATCCTGCTCTTGTAGACATGCTCAAAAGTGATGTGAGAGAAGGCCATCATGCTGCACTTGATATCTTGAAATAAAGGTTGTAATGTGAAGACTCCTTTCATCCATTGAATAACCAGTAGAGAATTCTCGTAGATTTGAAGGTGGGAAATTCCTTTTTCTCGATCCAAACATAGAACAAGCTTGAGGGTCGATAGTTCACAACAATTATTTGTTTCATTGCCTATATCAGCAAAAAATGAGATACTATGATTATTGCATAGATGTAGAATACATCTAGCTCATCCTAGCAGGGTTTCCTTGAGAAGCCCCATCAAAATAAGCCCAAGGCATTTCTTTGTTTATAGTTTCATGGGAGTTGTGATTGGGGGGGGAGGGAGAAGTTGATTGCATTTGTACTTTCAGAGATTTTTCCACCACTAAACCTGTGGTGCTTCATTGCCCCCTTGAGTTAGTGTTTAATACCCAAGTTTTGGCTCATAGTTTCCCTTGCGATTTAGGGACCAAACAAGTTGATCCTCTTCCTCTATTAATTTAGCAAAAGCTGCTTCAGAGGTTTTGAGTGTAGTTTTCCAAAGTGTTTGCATCTTCTTCTTTAAGGCCAATCTCCCTCCATGATAACCAACATTGCTGCCTTGTGTCTTGGTTTCCTTGAACAATTTGTCTGAGTTTGGTAGCCCTTGCTTTTTAGCTCATGGATTATATGATTTGGAAGTTGATGGGCTTCCTTAGATCCAATCCAGGAATGTAAGCCTAGTAGTTTTTCTTGCTTTCCAATCTTCCAAACCAACTAATAGGGGAAGACATGAGAAATTTGGTTCTTTCTTCTTTGAGAATCCCAGGAGAAGAATTGGGGATTTTGTTATGTTTATTTGCATTCTCGTGGCTTTACATAAGAGAACAATGATCTATCAAAGTTTTTCAATCATATTGCTTGAACCTTCACAAAAAAATAGTATATCATCGACGAAAAGGAGATGAGTGACATTGCATGTTGGGCCCATATATATACATTTTGAGCTTCCATTTGTAGAGGTTGCTTTTAGAGATACGTTGAAACCCCTTGCTACCAGAAGGAAGAGAAGGGGTGACATGAGACATTCCTGTCTGATCCCCCTTTCAGATTTGAAGAAAGGAGATGCAGTACCATTGAGAAGAATAGCAAAAGAGGCCAAGCTAATACAACTTAGAACCCATGTGACCAAGCCATGGTCGAAACCCAAATGTATGAGAATGAGCCTAATATATAACCAATTCACCTGATCAAAAGCCTTGTATA
>SNQJ01S0000599.1:37524-127692 GCA_010110895.2 Picea sitchensis
TATTGCTTGAACCTTCACAAAAAAATAGTATATCATCGACGAAAAGGAGATGAGTGACATTGCATGTTGGGCCCATATATATACATTTTGAGCTTCCATTTGTAGAGGTTGTTTTTAGAGATACGTTGAAACCCCTTGCTACCAGAAGGAAGAGAAGGGGTGACATGAGACATTCTTGTCTGATCCCCCTTTCAGATTTGAAGAAAGGAGATGCAGTACCATTGAGAAGAATAGCAAAAGAGGCCAAGCTAATACAACTTAGAACCCATGTGACCAAGCCATGGTCGAAACCCAAATGTATGAGAATGAGCCTAATATATAACCAATTCACCTGATCAAAAGCCTTGTATAGATCAACCTTTAATGTTAGAGATTTTTGGTTCATGGTCTTGATTGTATGAAGCTCTTCTTTCGCCACTCCCACAACCTTGTATTTGTCTTCCTTCTAGTAAATTGAATTGCCCTAGGGAAATTTGCCTTGAGAGAATGCCTTTCAGTGTATCAACAATGATTTTGGAAATTATTTTGTAGATGCAGTTACATAAAAAAATGGGTTTGAAGCTCTCAAATTTTGTGGGGTTGTCCATCATTGGAATTAAGGCAACGAGTTAAAGGCTACCAAGGTTTGACCCGTGGAATGAAACAACTCCAACACTTTCAGAAGATCTTCTTCATTGAAGTTGTAACAATCTAGAAATAATTCTATTTGGAGATTGTTAGGTCCTGGGATTTTATCCTTCGAGAAGTTCTGCAAGGTTCGAAGGAGGTCTTCCTTGCAGACTTCAACCATTAAACTTTGATTATTCTCCTGATTGACAAAGTTGGGGAAGTAGCTTAGTATTTTGATGACTGTTGCAATATTGGCTCTGGGTTCCTTTTTGAAAAGAGTATTGAAGTAATTTACCCCTTCGACTATCATTCCAGGAAAGGTTGATTCCCTAGAGCCATCATCCTTAACAATCCCCTAGACAATATTAATATTTTTATGGCAGTTTGCAAATCGGTGAAGTTTTTTGTATTTTCATCTCCTACCTGCAACAAGATTGCTTGACTTTTTATTCTCCATTCCTTTTTTTGTTCAAGTAATTTCCGCTTCATATCCTCTAGAAGCTTGATTTCATTTTTTGGTTCATTAGTAAGAAATCCAATTGATCTTCAATTTCCATGAGTAGCCTCTCATTCTTCTTCTTCTTCTTCTTCTTCTCCCAAAACCACTTGATGGTTACCTGTTTTGCTCTTTTTAGGTTATGTTAAAATTGGATGGAGGTAGATTCCAGGGAAGAACCATCGAAAGGTTTCCAAATATCCTTGATTTTTTCCAAGAAGTCTTCATCTCTTAACCAATCCGAGTTCAACTTGAAGGGGCTTCCCTCGGATGGAGGCCAGTTTTAAGAGCACCGGGTTGTTATTCAAATTCCTTCCTGTCGAGACCCATTGTCGGAATTGGAGAGCTTCTGCAAGGAAGGCTTTTGAAATCAAGAATTGATCAATTCTTTTTGCGACACGGTCCTCACCTGTTCTCATGTTTCTCTAGGTTGGAGAGTGTTTTGCAGGCATGATGTCCAACAAGATTGCGATCTCTAGCTTAGAAATAAAGAAATTAGCTAAAGGATCCACCAGGGTTGCAATCCCCCAGATCTCGAAGGTGCCTAAATAGAAATTTAGGTCTCCACCTAAAACCACTAAACTAATTTGAATCCAATCTTTTTAAAGGAGATCTTCCCAATACTCTTGCCTATCTGAGTAGGGACCATAAATGTTTATGCAGGTGAATTCTTTTGCCAATTCCAAAGAGTACAGGGAGGCCTCAAGTCCTGAAGTAAATGCCTAAGAATTCGACAAAGCGAAATAATTTTTTTCCAGCGAGTAATGAGCCCCCCAGATCTTCCCAAAGCATCATTGAAAGTAAAATTTCATCTCTTTAGAAGAATGGATAGGTCCTTTACCATTTTGTCTCCTTCGATCATGATTTCTTGTAGGAAGATGATAGAGGGGTTGTGGGAGTTGGTCAATCTTTCTATGGCCAATTTTTTGGAGGAATTGTCTAGCCCTTGACAATTTAAAGAGAGGACAATCATTTGGAAACCTCCCTAGGGGCATTTGCTTTAAGAGCCCCAATCATAGTTCAATGTTTACCACTATGCCTCCCACGAAGAGAGATGCTCCTCTAGCCTTGGGTTTGAGATTATACTTCGCAGTTTCAGAGGATTGGGGATCTTGAAGAGATCCCGAATTTGAAGGGAGGTTAGGAGAGTTTATGGAGGAATTTGGAGAAGGAATTTTTTTTGGAGGTTTACCTAGCTCATCAAGAGGATTGGGGGGGGGGGGCTTGGGTAAGTTTATCCCCAAGAGACTAGGCAAGAAATCACTCAGCTGGGTTTAAAATTCCTACCTCCCAAGAGCCAAAACAAATATTCTCAAACTTTTGTAAAGGAACAAAAGGAGTAGAATTGAGCTTACCTGAGCTTTCCTATCCACATATGGTGGGACAAGGTACTCTTTGTTCTTTGCAAATTCATATCTTTCGCTCAACTAGGAGTGAACAATCCTTCACAAGATGCCCATAAAAGTGATATTAGTTGCACTTAAATGGGATTCGTTTGTAATTCAGGGATTGACTTAAGATAGCATGTCCCTTCCTAATCATAATTGAGTCTGCTAGACTCTTTGAGAGCTCCAATTCGACCAAAATTCTAGCCATTCCCATGTAACTAGAGTCCTTGTAGGAGTTGTCCACATCATAAAACTGTGTTTCCAATTTCATTGAAGACTTCATTTGCCCATAAAATTAGGGGTAGGCTTGGGAGCCTGACCCATGCTGGAACAAAATCCACGTGGGTTGATTTTGCATCGAATTCCAGGTGCCACTTCTTCAGAAAGAGAGCTTGGGAACCATTGAGCTTTGATGATTTTGTTTGCAACTTCTCTCGAGCGTAGAATCTATACTAACCAGCCTTTGACCAAAACCATACTGCATGGAGAGTAATTGGGTAGACCAAACTTTTCCTTTGTCCATGATTTTAGGGTTTCAACATTCATCCTCTTGCTCGGGAATCGATCCATAATGGTTGAATCCTCTAGGTCCATAATTTCATGGAGCTTGACTCTCTCTCCTATTTCCAAATTTATTGCTTGCAATTTCCTTTTCACACACTTGCGATGTTTCTTTGTTTTTCCCAAACCTCCCCATCCTAGCCCTTGTTGGTTAGAGGTTAGGGATTTACAGGAAAGAGCATCGTTCATCAGATTGCAAACATACTGCCAATGAAACCTTTGTCATCAATACCTCCCACAGATTCAAAGACACCAAGATTCGAAGAGCGTAATAAACCTAGTAACATGTCTAAGGGCAATTCATCAGCATTGATTGGAGGGGTTAATAATTTCCTTTGAGATGTATGTGGTGATTGATCCGTGTTCGAGCTTCGGGAGTAAATACCCTAATCCACCAGATCCGCCCACCTGTGTATCCTTTGCTGCGCTCCCCTGTGAGGTGATGACTTAATGAAGCGAATGTGATAGGGTCAAAGGGTTTAATCACTGGATCCACCTTAGTGTTCCCAGTACCTGAAATATCTAGAATCATATCTCCCACGACAACTCATGTGTCGTCTTCTAATGGGTGGTTTCCAAGTTGGGATGGTCGATGTGGAAGAGGTTCGTATTCATGGTACGACTCCAATGGTATGGACCAAATTTGTTGTCCTTCTAGTGGGTTGTCTGCGTATTTGACGACCTCTTCTTCCATTTCACTGAGTCCGCACGTGTGATGTGTAGTGAAAACCTAGATCTCTAGCAAAGCCCTAAGTCTGTGGAAAAACCCTAGTTGCAGACATCACTTTAGTTGAAGGTAGACCTCTTATCACTAGCATCAACATAGTTCCCTTGCTAGGAACATATCAAGGAACACCATACTAGAGAATTAATGATTAGGTACAAGATCTCCCAAATAGTGTTTATTGAAAATTTAAGACATCATTTCAACATCCTAGCTATTTGTGCAGGTATATTGCTTAATAAAAACTCTCAAAATTTGAACAACTTTAGAAACCATAAAGACTATTTGAGGTTCGTTGATCAACGTCCGCGACCTCTTTTGACTGGTGAACAATCTCGTCTTCTTTGAAATCTACTCGAGCTGAGTTGATTGATAGCTGGTGATTAGAGGGAGTGGAGAGAGAATCCTTGCATAGATTTAGAACTAAGTTTTGGAGCATGCCCCATTTTGCTTGAAGGACATCCAATTTCTATCTTTGTTGAACAAGAAGACTCATGATAGTCATCGAGAGATGAGATGTTTGGTTGCTTTGGATAGTATCTTCATGCTAACGAAGAACTCTTTGAACCTCCTATAAATCCTTGAAATCCAGAGTCAAGTGGAGACCAAACTTCCCAAAGCTAGCACCAATGCACTAAGTAAATTCTGAATTCCACTTCACTTCCAAATTTATTGATGCTTGGACTGAGAGGTCCCAATGACTGAGTTCCAAGTGATAGAACCAATGAGTTAAACCCCAATCAACAGAGGTGAGATAGACAAGGAGAAAACTGCCCCAAGCCCAACACTTGAAACTAGAAGCCAACAAATGAAATACAAGTAGGATTCCCACCCAGAAATAACTAAAGCTTGAATCTTCGAAAAACCAAAGAGATGCAACCTAGATACCATAATTTTGATACAACATCCAAAATAATAGGAAAGCTCTGACCAAGTGAGCTCAAAATTCACTACACTTCTGAAAATTTCTAATGCTTGGAGATTGAGAGGTTCCAATGGTCAGGTTCCAATCGACAAAACCAAAGAGCTAAAACCTAACCAATATAGGAGAAAAAGACAAGGAGAAAACTGCCCCAAGCTCAACACTCGAAACTAGAGGACAACCAACAAAATACTAGAAGGATTTCACAAAGACCAGAGCGAGGCTTAATTCTTGCATCCAACAGATTTTTGACTATGTCCTTGCAAGTCCTTTCCTTGCACTTGAAAAAAGAACGAGGATTGCTGTGACATATGTTAATTAAATGAGGAACAACGTGGCTTGAAGTCCTGAGTTGAAAACTTTAAGGGATATGATAAAAACAATGTCCCCCATTTTTTATCATGACCCCTTGCGAGAGAGAGGGTTGTCGCAATAGCTAACCGATTGGCATGAGTATGGAGATCTCTCAACACTTGATAGAATGAGACCCTGTTCGGATTTTGGACTACCTTGTGGATTCTTGCAATGATTGAGGCTAGCTTTCTCTCTTTCGGAGTTGTGTGCAGAACCAATGATTTGATAATGATGCTAGAATCTCCAACTACGATCATCGATTCAATGTTGGAATGGATTGCAAGGAGAAGGCCCTAGAATAGAGCATAGGCTTCAACTTGATTATTAGTTGAAGTTCCTAATCCCCAGGCAAGGGTTGATTCCTTTCTTCCATGAGATCAAAGATAATCCTTCCCACACCCGTCACCCTTGAAATTTAGTATATTTGGCATTTTTTTTGAATTTCATTGTCGTCAAATTCGAATACGAAGGTGACTTAGGTCCCATCTATTATTAGTGATCTTCCAAATAGGTCCATTCTTTGTTTTTTATCCTTATATGTTGCACTTATCTACTCTTTGGCCTCATAAATGAAACCGATTGGCCGATTTATACCCATCCACCATGTGCAACACCTTAACAAAGGGCTTGACAACTTTGACAATCTCTTATGCTCTAGACCATAAACTTTTTCCAAAAATTTTAGTACATATGTCTTGCCATCATCATTGTTGGCCCATTGAGATCTAGACCACCGATCAATGGGCTTGACAACTTTGACAATCTCTTATGCTCTAGACCAGAAACGTTTTTCAAACATTTTAGTACATATGTCTTACCATCATCATTGTTGGCCCATTGAGATCTAGACCACTAATCAAAAGAAACATCTTCCTCGTTTTCTTTGTGCTTGGGAAATGAGACATTGCAATAGGAGGGAGTTTGTTGCAAATATGGTGATGGCAAACCTAACAAGCTTCTTGCCCCATGAGCTTTCTTTGATCGAAATCAATACCCACATGTGGTTGTAGATGTATTTGTTTATGTGTTTGGTATGATCTACAACCTTCTTTACCAACTCCAATTTGCTTACATCCTCAAGCACGAGGTCTAGGTAGTGTGTAGTGCATAGGGTCTAGAGTATGGTCAAGTGTTTTGCCTCTAACAACTTACCAACAACATAGTTTTAGAGGCATTATCAATGATGACCTTTACAACATTCTCCACGCCCACCTACATAACCACCTCATCCAAATTTTGAAACAATAATTTTGCATTCTTCACTTGAGTAGGTGCATCAATTGATTTAAAAAGCATGGTTCTTTGTGGGCAAGAAAGAAGGAAATTGAGTATGGTACGAGACCTATTAAATTTCCTATAACTCAGTAACCAGAATATTATGCCAATAGTTTTATTTAACCAGAATTTAATCAATGTTGATATAAACTCAAAAAATTATGCATAAATATTACAACTGAGTTATTTAACCAAAATAGCAGCAAAAACACATACAAAAAACCAAACACATAAAATGTACAACACCAGAAATACCCTGGAAACCAGCGAAGTGAGGCTTCTATTATGGGATTTCAAGAGAATCTACAACAACAGAAAATCATAAATTTCTTACAAAAATTTCTTCAACAAGTTTCCTCACTCAACAAAAAAGCCTAGTAATCTCGGCCTGCTTTTTTGGCCCAGATTTTTTGGCCCTGAAAAAGCTGGCCTCCTGAAATATGTTGTATGTGGCTTGAGGTCGGCGTCTCTCTGCTGCCCAGTATGGCCCTAGTTCAACCTCCATTGGCTACCCAAGTCTAGCCCAGAACTCGCCCTCTTCCTCAGCTGCTCGCTGTCTCCTTCTCTTGCCCAAGTACCCTCTTCCTCTTCTCACATATGAGAATGTGTGTCCCTCTCTCCAAAAATATACTTGTGAATTATTAATTTATGAAAAGTGATTTTTTTAGAAATCTGAGAAAAAAGTCATTTGACATTTTAATTTTTCCTAAGTTAAAACTTAGGATAAAATAAATAAAGCTGATCTGGGTATTTAATGTGTCCATTAACATGCCTAGGACACTTAGGCCCATGCTGAGACACCTACTGAGCGACAAAACTAACATTCCCTCTTAGCAAGGGAGGTGTCTCCACCTGGATCAATCTTTGATCCCATCAATTTTGTTGTTGCTGTAGCTGCTCCCTCTGAACTGGAAGACATCCCAGCTACCTCCACTACACTCTGATTTGATGTCCTGCTCGACTCCTCCATCAATGTCAGGTCATACCAACTGACATATTTGACAGTCTTGGATGAAGCCACTCGTCCACAAGACTCTGCCACTGACAATGATCTCTGATCCAAGATTCCCTTGGACCCCATTACAGGTTGTCCCAACACCTTGTACATCGTACCCTCTCTAATGCCAAGCCTCACTGCTACATTCTGGGTATCTGCTCCCTCTACACGTATAAGCACCTGTCCATCCTCGAACATAACTGCATACCCCATATCCTCCAGAGCTGCCATAGAGAACAAATTGACCTTAAGCTTTGGAACATACATCACCTCGGCCACCTTTAGAGAACCACTTGACTCTAGCTGGAATCTGACGCATCCAACCCCCTTCACTGCATACATGGTGTTGGCCCCACTACCCTCATGCGAGTCTGATCCCATCTTTGAAACACTAAGGAACACCGACCTCATTCCCGTCATATGGCGAGATGATCCACTGTCCATGAACCATACCCCATTGTTCTCCAACTTAACAAATCGGTTGCCTCTCAAAAGAGAGGCAACTAGAGAAAATTCATCCTCAAATTTCTCGGCAAACTCATCTATCTCAATAGATGCTGAGGCTGCCATCTCTGCCTCCTCCTCCTCCTTCTTCTTGTTGGGACATTGGCTAGCATAGTGGCCAATCTTGTGACATGCAAAGCATTTCACTTTGCCCATGTCTTTGGAGCCTCTCGCTCCACTGCTCTACTTTGCATTAAGAGCCACATTCTCCTCCTCTTCACTCTTTGGCTGGCTAGCCTGAGTGGCATCAAGTCTCAGCTCCTTCTGGGTGAAGTCATCCCATAATCTCTCCTAATCAGAGAGCTTCTCCCGAGTCACCACTCCACGAACAAATACTTCCCATTGCTTGGTGAAGTCATTCAAGGTTGTCCTCACCAACTCAGTCTCGTCCACTGCGTCTCCTGCAGCTTCCAGGTCATCTCTGATTTGAGTGAACTTTGTGAGGTAAGCGACCACCGACTCTCCCTTGGCCATCTTCGTGTTTCTCAGCTTCTCTCTTAGCAACATCTTCTTGCTTTGGTTGTCAGACTGGTACAACTTCACTAGGGCCTCCCACATGTCCTTCGCTGTCTTCTTGCCAGACAAATGAGGAATAATATGGTCCTGGACTCCATCCACAATTATCCTCCCGACCTTGACATCTTTCTTAATGTGAGCTGCTAGTTGTATTGGATCAGCAGGGGTTGGCACTTTGCCTTCAACAATTTCCAACAGTCCATTCTCCTCCAGTACCAAGCCAATACGCTCCCTCCAAGGATTGAAATTTGAGGCACCATCCAACCTGTGCTCAAACCTTAAGCCTGCACTGGCCATTTGAGTCTGCTGCTTTGTTTCACCCACACTTTCTGGTCTCACGTCCCACTTGCTGATTTACCCTTTCTGGTCTGCACAACGAGCAACTTGGCTCCTTCTGTACTTAGAGGTTGAGCTCTGATACCATATTAAATTTCCTATAACTCAACAACCAAAATATTATGCCAATAATTTTATGTAACCAAAATTTAATCAATGCTGATATAAACTCAGAAAATTATGCATAAATATTACAGTTGATTTATTTAACCAAAATAGTAGCAAAAACACATACATAAAACCAAACACATAAAATAGACAACACCATAAATACCCTGGAAACCCCAGTGTGGGGGAAATTAACAAAGAGGGGCTTCTATTATGGGCTTTCAAGAGAATTTACAGCAACAAAAAATCAGAAATTTCTTACAAAAATTTCCTCAGCAAGTTTCCTCACTTGGCAAAAAAGAGCCCAACAAACTCGGCTTGCTTTTTCAGCCCTGCTTTTTTTGACCCAACTTTTTCAGCCTCGAAAAATCGGCCTCTTGGAATCTGCTGTATGTGGCTTGAGTTCGACCTCTCTCTGCTGCAGAATATGGCCCTGGTTCGGCCTCCACTCACTGCCCAAGAGCCCAGAAGTTGCCCTCTTCCTTAGTTGCTTGCCCTCTCCTTCTCTTGCCCAAGCACCCTCTCCCTCTTCTCACAAATGAGAATGTGTGTCCCTCTCACCCTCAACCCTTCTATTTATCTTTCTAATTCACTTTTTCAAGAGACTTCTAAAAGCCTCCATAAATACACTTTTGTGAATTATTAATTTCCGAAAAGTGAGTTTTTTCAGAAATTTGAGAAAAAAGTCATTTAAGTGACTTTTTAATTTTTCCTAAGTTAAAACTTAGGATAAAATAAATAAACCTGATTTGGGTATTTAATGTGTCCATCAACATGCCTAGGCCCATGTTGAGACACCTACCGAGCTATAAAACTAACATGACTTACCATCAATCCATCCATCTAATATGTTGGTACACCGTACATCTCATTTTGGTCCACGATTCTTTAAAACCCTTTAGATACTCATTTTTGGATCCAACTTCATTTTGTAAAAGTTCTGCTTTGATGTCATGAAAACTAGGGCCTTCAAAGTCCTTATCAACAACCATGGCATGTAACATAAGCTAGTAATAAGGTGATCATGAAGCATTGAAAGGGATATTTGCATCATACCACCATCTAGCCGTGTATTTGGATGTTGAGTCCTTGTATTTCTTCCAGTGGGGGGCTGAGTGCCAATGGGTTTGGGTGGAAAAAGCCTATCAAGTTTAGTCCTCTTTGTTGTAGGTTTTTCATTAATTGGAGCAAGATATCTAAAGGGATCTCTAATAGAAGGGTCATGGTTAGTGGAGGAGCCTTCAAAACTTGTGTAGCCTTGAGATGCAAGCTCTTTCCGTCTCTTTTTCTCATCATCCATCTCTTTTTGCTTGATATTCTTGAATATACTCTAGCATTTATTGTGCAATAATTGCCTCAATTGAAGGGCTTGTTATAACTTGTCCTCGAACACTAGCTAAACATTCTTTCATTATGAACCTGCCCCATTTATATTCTTGCAAAATTTGCAATTTTTTTGTATTGTCAACCTCATCAAAATGGTTCCATGCTTGGTCTTTCACATTCTCGGAGGCCATGGTAATGTCTCAAAATAAAACAAATATGAAAATGCGAAACCTAACTCTAGTTATTTGCTAAAATAAAAATATGCAATTTTATGAGAAAAATGAAGAGGGGTTGAAGACTTCTTCGGATGGGGAGAACAATCCGTTCTTGAATCCTCTCCAAGCTTGTAGAGGATAAGTATACTGTTGATGTAGATGCCAAATCCATTGAAAGTAGCCCACAAACAATGACAAATCAGATCCTAGCTCACTTTGAATCAAGAGTCATCATTGCAGCTCTGTAATCTTAAAATGTTCGATGAAAGAGGTGTGAGGTAATAAAGAGCGGTCCTCATATAACTTGTTTTTAGGGTTTGGGATGGAAGGTCCCCCCCTCCCCTTAAGTTTACATTCCCCCCAAGAACCGCCTCTAGTCTCATAGATTGGTTCATAGTGGGATCTTGTTTGAACCGGCCTCATGGTTTGATTCAACTACTAGTTCTGGTGTTAGTGACTTTGGACTAATTGGTCTTGATAACACTTATTAACATCGTAATGCTACCATTAACATGCTATAAACCACATTGTGCAAGCTTAGAATTATTGATAAAATCTTGGAGTGAAAAACATTGCCCTCTTTGCTATAATTATAAAAGATCATAGTGAAAAACATCGTTCTTTGTTCTTGTCATCATGTTAGTTTTGTGTAATGTGTAAGCCACTCTAACCAGAATTAAAGTCACCCTTGCAAAATAAGATTAAAGATAGAAAATAGAGAATACTAAAAGGGGGGTACACCAACATGAAAATGGGAAGTTCAAAAATAAAAAAGTGGAGAATAAGGTATACCAAAGGAAGAGTAGATTTGAGAAAACAAATGATATGTTGCCAACTTGATGAAGAGACCCACATAGCGTGGAATTTGATTATGAAGAATTTGAGAAGCAAATGCAACACTTCTCAACAAATTGAATGGCATGGCAATGTTGAGTCTCTTAACCACCAATATCAAGACATTTTGAACATGCTTGTTCAGTTAAATCAACTATTGAACCAAAAATTTAATGCAATGAGAAATGGTACTTGGAGTTGCTCAATTGACAAAAAATAGTAGAAATGCCTTTAATCACAAGATTAATGTTTATTTAGACTTTCCAAGATTTGATGGAGGTAATTTTTTTGGAAGCCAATAATTGGGTTAAAAAATTCCAACAACTTTGTACAATGAAGCTAGCACAATTACATTCTTACAATTAGCGATGGAAAAACACTTATTCTCAATATTTGTGGTGGAATGAATGAATGCAAGGATACACATTTTACCTTTTTTTCTATGGAATGCACATTTCAAGAAAGCCATTGGGCACTTCCCCTCATTTCGAGGATGGTACCGAGGGTAAATCAATTGGTTGTAGTTTTGGCAACCTAACCTGGTGGGGACATTGAGTGAGGCCCACTATATTCACGGAAGTAGCCAGCCTGGGGACTTGACGCCGTGACCTCTTGCTTGTAATTCACATCACTCAACCACTCGAGCTAACCTACTAGGCTTAGCATACACATTTACCTTATAAAGGTTCTTAAAATGCTTTCTTTAAAGGTACAATGGACTTGGGAGGCACTTCTTTAACCATTTGACATGATTACACCAAACTTCTTTTGTACATGAGTATAACACATCGTTAAAAATTAGCTTCTCATGTGAATAATACTAGAAAGGATTCCTTTATGTTGGAGGAATAAAATACAAAATACAAATGAATTAAGACTCCATCTTATATGAGATAGTCCAAAATCAATAAGTGATGCAATAAATTTGTTTGGTAGAACACATGGTTGCTGATCAACAAAAACAACTATTATGCTCTATATGGAACAATTGAAGCTCGATTCACCAAGATATAAACCTCTTCATATGCATTCTCCCAATCCATTGAGACAAGAAGAGGAAGATTGGAGTAAAAGAGAAGAGATGACCAAGCTCAAAGAAGATATGAATAATCGAGATTAAAAACATTCCATAAAAATCACAATTGAAAAAATTCTATTATTGTGAAGTTGAGAATTAAAAAAAAAATCTGATGACAGTGCCATTAGTGACGATGAAACAAAAAAAACCCATGAAGTCAAATCCGAATATGAAGAAAATTAATTCATGTCCACAAACTCATGGGTAGTTATAGAAATTCTCTAGTCGATAAGCTTAAAGATTAAGTGTTTTGTTAAGAAAGGTAAGTTATCATACTCATAGATTTAGGAAGTACCCACAATTTTATTGTCGTTGACATTGCTAGGAAGTTGAATATATTTGTTTAAACTTTACTCTTGTAAAGTCTTTTCATGTTATGGTTGTAGAGGGGCACAAGATTTCAATGATATGAAGATGTAACAAAGCGTTATTGTGTGTAAAAGATTTTAGTATGCAATCAATCTACTATGAATTGCAATTTGGAATTGATATGTTTTTGAGTGTAGAATGGCTAGTAGAGTTGGGTACTTCTGCTAAGAATCTTGATTGCTAAATCAGTGATCTTAACCAGTATGGGAAAAAATATAAATTACTAGTTTTTACTTCACCACCTACTAAGCAAGTTTCATTGCTTCAAATTGAAAAAATGACTTGAAAGTGATTCCAACCTTTATAAGAAAATACCATGGTATGGAAGTTTTACTTGTTGAATTGATAACATCCTGAAATTAGGAGATGTATCAAATCATTTCAAAGCATAAGGATGTATTTCATAACTTATCAATGAAATGGCCACTCGATTGTGACATTGAGCATGTTATTGAAGTACAACTTGTTTTTACCTTAGTTAACATTAAATCATATCACTATTTGCATAATCATAAAATCAAGATTGAATAGTTGGTATAAGAACAATTACACTGTAGAGTCATTATGAGAAGTAGCAATCCTTATTTAATCCTAGATATTTTAGTCAAGAAAAAGGATGGATTATTTGGATTGTGTATTGATTACATGGGACTAAACAAGATCACAATTAAGAATAGATTCACCATTCCATTCGTTGATTGAATTTTAGATGAATTGAATCACAATTAAAAATACTTTCCAAACTAGATTTATGTTCAGGTTATTATCAATTTTGTATTTGTTTCGAGGATATTCCAAAGACAACTTTTTGAATTCATGAAGATCATTATGAACTAAAGGTGATGCCATTTGGATTAACCAATGGTCCAACCACATTTCAAGCTACACTGAATTGAACATTTCATCCTTTCCATTTAGGTTTCTGTGGTGAGAAATATGTTCAGAGATTGTCGGAAGAACCACAGTATTTAAGACATCTTGTCGTCGACGTTTCGGATCCATAACAGGATCCATCATCATGTTTTCTTTGACTATATGTTCATCTATAGTGAGACATAGAAGGGTCACCTTAAGCTTGTAGATTATATTAGGTGCTATTCATCTTTAAAGAAAATGAGTTCCATACGAAAAAGTCAAAGTGCACCTTTGGCAAAGAAGAAGTTGTTGAGTTACCTTGACTAGATGATATTTGCACAAGGTGTGGAAGTAGATTTAAATAAGATTAAAACACTAGCTAAATGGACAATTCTTAAGAATCTCTCCAAATTAAGAGGATTCTTAGGCCAAATAGGATACTATTGAAGATTTATTGAAACCTATGCTCATATTGTGGTAACATCACTTAGGAAGGATTCCTTTTAGTGGAATAACGAAGTAGAATGTTGTCTTCATTAATGACTCCAAATTTTTCCCAAATTTGAATGTGATATGTTTAGATTTGGAATGTGTGTCTTAGTCACGTAAGATGGCCATTTAATCGCTTTTGAAAGTAAGAAACTTAATCCTAAAGAAAGTTTGAGGTCTACTCATGATAAATAAATTGATGTTCCTCTTGATTCACAACTTACATGAGAGTCTACTCATGACAAAGAAATTGATGTTCCTCTTGACTAAACTTACATGAGAGTCTAACTATGTGTTGGGAGTAGTGATCAGTTGACATGGTCATGGTTAGTCCACATCAACATAATGGTTACTTAGTAGTTTATTTGTGTGATTGAGTGTGTTTATGTTCTAGATAGATTAATGATTCCTAAGTTATGTATTCTACATAATGTTGATGTGCCATGTAGAGGAATCAATAATGTCATATGCCATAAGATGTGAGTGGTGCAAGAGAATATGTCTCATGTAAGAGTTGTAAGAAATATGTCACAAGGTAAGATGCCATGAACATTTGGGATGGAGAAATCCCTCCAAAGTTAGCAAATTGGTGAAAATCCCCAAGACTCATGAGCTGCAGTAATCATAATAATAATAATCAAATTTTAAGGTCATAGCCTAGCTAGACATCAAATTGATGTATGCGATCTCCTTGTTTGTGGGACAAGGGACCCCTCCACATAGTGAGTTGGTTGCTTAGTATATGGAGGTGTACATGCCATAAGTTCGTAACCCCCCTCCAAATTTGAACTTGTATAAATGCTTTTATCCATTCAATTAATGGAATAATGTTTTAAAGTTTCTCCCATATCTCCATCATGCTATGTTGTAATATGGGCACCGTCATGCCAACATGTGGTATTAGAGCCATGTCATTGGTTGTGTCGGGTGATGGCAATTTGAAGTCTAGAGGTTGATATAATGTTGTGCACCCTTGCTTTGTGAGAGCAAGTTTCATCTTACATTGATGTAGGATGAACTAGTTATCAGAGCCATGGAGAGCTTTGGATGATTGTGTGTTGTGGTGTTTGATAATGAAGTTATGACATTCAAGGATTATAAATAAGAGCAATATTTTTTTTTCCATTCAATGTGAGAATGAGTATTTAGGTGGAAACAATTTTGCATTTTTCACTCCATTGTTGGTTGTGAGTCGTTATTTCGATGTCAGTGCCATTTTGGTTAATTGTGCTATTTTGAAGAAGAATGTGGTGAGGCATTGATGTGGTGGGTGTGTTGTTTTATGGCACAATTTCTCTCTATTTTGAGTTGTTGTTTGAAACTGTGGTATATTTCTCCATGAAGAGGCATTAGCGCTATTGGTAATGAATGCTATCGCAGATGGAGAATGACAATGTTATGCAAGTTCCAAGCATGGCGTTCCAACATGATCCATTAAATAAGAACTGGTATTGTAGATGGAGAATGGTGCAACAAATGCAATAACGTGGATCACAATTAGCGTTAGTTGAGCATATAGAGGGCAGAGGGTGAATGTGAGCCGAATGGAGCACTATGCATATTGTGGTAAGAGAACGTGACTCAAAGAAAAAGGAATTGAATTTGGGCCTTTTAAAATTAAAAGGAAATTTAATTAGATTGAATTGTCTTTTAAATTTGTCCTTAATATCTAGCCCTTGGTTATATGGTTAAAAGGCAAAAGGAAAAACCCTTATGTTAATTTTTTGCATGTATCTCTTCTTTTGAGAATATCGGGTGGTTTTGTGACCATAACTTGTTCATACAAATTCCAATCATGCGCGTTACAGAGAGGACTTAAAAGGATTTCCAATGACTTGTTGCAAGTCGGTCCTTGTTGACAAATTTGGGATACCTTTGCTATCTAACTTAAAGCATGGTAGTTGGATTGGTAGCTTGTATTATTTCTCCCAAATTAAGAATCGATGTTTGTCAATTAGGGTTACCAAAATAAATGTATTAAGTTCATTATTGTCCTAATGTGGTGTTACAACCCAAGTTTGATGCTGCTTATGACAAGATTATTGGGAGAGGGAGCTTCTATAGACCCAAGTGTTAATAACTTAAGTTAAAAACACTAACAATAATTTTATCTAGTCCGAACACCTTGAGTTTGTAAGTCTTAGTACTAGCTTTGTCCCTAGAAAGTGTAAAAGGCAATTTGAGGGAGCGTTGAAGGCACTTGGAGTTAGATAGGGACTAGTATAAGACACTTGGAGTTGGATTATGACAACATGATCTTGAACCAAGGACGATGCGTTTGAGGGAAGTGCATAAGATACTTGGAATTGGTATGTTATAAATCCCAATGTTATACATTAGGGTAAAATACAATATCAATCATGTTATGTAAAGTTGGGGCATTTGGGTTTGCAAGTCTTGTTGCCAATTTTGTCCCTATTAAGTGTTAGGTATTTTTTTCAGTGTCTACAGATCAAGGCATTATAATTTAAGAGCAATTAGATTGAGGTACATAGGTTCAACTCCCCAAAGAACCGTAAACGCTTGGACGCAACACACTAAGGGACCCAAGAATGAGCATGAGAGAATGCTCAAAAATCACTATGTTAGGTCGACAACACACGGGATAGGTTCAAAAATCAATATATGTATAACAAATTTTTCAAGATAGCCGACCAAGAGACTTGTTTGGTGTCATGACAAGTAGGTTAGATGAAAACAAGGCTTGTTAGATCTTGAACCATGGAGCATGTGTTTGAGAGATTGCAAAAGACTTAAGCTGTCCCTAGTGTTAAACTTTGAGGTAAAGGGCAATCGTGATCATTTTATGTAAAGTTGAGGTATCTTGAGTTTGTAAGTGCTAGGGCTAGTTTTGTCCCCAACAAGTGTAAAGTCTTTTTGATATTGTTTGGAAATCAAGGCATTGTAATTAAGACTAATAAAAGTGGAAGATTTTGTATGGAACCAAACAATTGTTGCAGTCCCGATGGATAGCAAGCATTTAGATGGAGGTACACAAGTTCGACACAAGGGTCCAAGGGAGAGTTTCAAACTCTCAACTAATCCAAGAATGAGCATGAGAAGGGACACATTAATTCAAAAATCACCATGTGAAGTCGACAACACAAGGGACAAATTTAGAAATGGGTAGATAGAAAGTGAATTTGTTAGGACAAGCGACCAAGAGATTGGTTTGGTTTCCTGACAAGTAAGTTAGATGAAAGTAGGACCTGCATTCCAGGAAATACAAGAAATAAGCATGAAAGTGAATAAGATGAAAGTTAGATGAAAGTAAGCATAGAAATACAAGACAATTGGAGTTGGATTAGTGCAATTTGCAAGGGGTCTACAAAATGTTCATTATGATAGGGTGTTAGGAATAATAATAATAATAATAATAACAACAATGTATTTTTAAGGTCACGGCCAAGCCAGACACCAAATTGGTGTATGAGACCCCCTCCGCCCAACGATTTGACTGGTAAAGTCTATGGAGGTATACACACCCTACCCGCCTCTGGATTTGAACTTGTGACATCGCCACATTAATCAAATGGTCACTTGGGAGTTTATTTGTGTGACCAAGGTGTGTTTAATTCTTAGGTAGATTGAGTCTTATGTGATAAATTCAACTTGATGTCAATATGCCATATAGAGGAATTGATTATGTCATGTCATAAGGATCTATGGGAGAGTTTCAAACTCGACTGATCCAAGAACTAGCATGATACGGTTTCAAACTAGACTGATCCAAGGACTAGCATTAGAGATGCTCACACACAATAATTCAAAATCTAGTGTTAAGTTGATGATATAGAGGGCATATTTAAAAGTCGATAGATTAAAAGTGAATTTGTTAGAACAAGCGAGCAAGAGATTTGTTTCGTGCCATGGCAAGTAGGTTAGATGAAATGAATGCTTGTCAAATCTTGAACCATGGATCATGTATTTGAGGGAGTGCATAAAACACTTTTAATTTGATTAGGACAATTAGAAAATAATGTTCATTATGGGGGTTGTTTGGAATGATGATAAATTGACATGGTCATGATATCACATTAGTATTATGGTCACTTTGGAGTTTATTTGTGTGACGAAGGTGTATTTAAATCCTAGTAGATTAATGAGTCCTAAGAGATGTATTTTACATGATGTTGATATGTCATGTAGAGGAATCAATGATGTCATATGTCATAAGGTGTAAGACGTGTGCGAGAATATGTCATATGTAAGAGGTGTAAGGAATATGTCATAAGTGAGTATGCGATGAATAGTTGGCATGGAGGAAACCCACCAAAGTTAGCGAATTGGTGAAGAGACCAAAGACTCTTGGGTTGTATAGATAGTTGTATTCATATGCCTCTTATGTGGCAATTCAATTAATAGGGTAGTAGTTTGTTGAAGCTTCACTTGTTTCTTCTTGTGATAAGTTGTAATATAGGCACCGTCACACCAATAGTATTGAACAAGATGATGCATTTAATTATCAATATAGAGTGTTAATTGCAAGAACACTTGTAATATTGTTTGACAATTGTCTTTTTGGAAAGGAATGAAAGATGAAAAACACACATGTAGTGAATATGACATATATCAACGAACTAAGAGGGCGAATCTTCCATATCCAGGATTGTCACAACCTCTCCATATTTTCCAATCATAAGTGGAAAGAGATTTCATTGAAGGGGATTATTGATTCCAAAAGGAAAGATTGAATATCCATTGTGGTTGATTGCCTTACGAAATGTGTGCCTTCATTACAGCTACAAGAAAGAATGATATGATGAAGCAAATTGTGGATGCGTCTATTAAGAATGTATACAAGTTGCATGGATTTCTTAAAGTTATTGTAAGTGATTGAAACCTTAAGTTTAAAGGTAATTTTTGAAAGGAATTATGTCAATAAACAAGTATATCACATATATGAGCTAGTCTGTTGGAGATTAACTTTGATGCTTTGCAACTGATAAATGAAATAAGTGGTTTTAGTGGTTGCATTTGACAAAGTGGTGGTGAACTCAACATACCATACTTATGCTAGGACAACTCCTTTTAAAACCTTTTATGGTTTTGAACTCCCCCAAACTAAAGGAGCTTTTTACAGTTTGACATCAATGTGCTTACTATCATAAACTATTTAGAAGAATCTTAGACAATTATATGCGTATTAAAGGAAAACTTCGTTGAGGCTCATAATAGGATTTAATAACAAGTTGAGTGTCATTGATCCGAACCGGAGTTTCGAGAAGGTGATTGGGTCTTTTTATGTCTTCAATGTTATAAACAATTATTCCTTAAGCAACGTATGAAGAACAAGTTTGTACCTAAATTCTTTGGACCCTAGAAGCAAGGTTACCTATGCTTTGAACCTTCTTGACAAAAGTTGAGTCCATGATGTTTTCCATAGATTATGCTTTAAAAATATATTTGGAAATCATTGTCCAATAGAAACAAAGCTACTATTGCTTGATGAAGAGGGAAAACTCGTTCTTGAGCCTAGAGGCATTCTATCAATACATACAAAACCCCGAGCGTAGAGGAAGAACTTACATGTCGATGACTCTTCATGGGCAAGAGCCATTAAAAAATAAAATCCCTCTCTTCCTATGCTTTGAGGACAAAGCATATTAAGGGAGAGGGGCTTATCATATACCTAACTAATCACCTATTAATGAATGAGGAGCCATGATTGTTCATTGTAACCTCTCTTCACAAGTATAAATACACCTAGACATTGTACCTATAATCATCTTCCACCATTCATATATATGTATGTATTATGAAGACAAAAATTAAAAATCATACCTTATATAAATGTTCAAAAGATATATACAATGTGTTGCACTATTAATAAATGAGGAGTCATCTTCTTGTAGTTCTTTGGCTTGTTTGGCTTCATAGTTCACCCTTTTGCCTATGTCTTTGGGCCTTTGTCTTAGTGGGGGAGGCTTTCTTATTAATCATCAATGCTTCAAAAATACATCAGAAGTACATCAAATGGATTGCAAACTAGTCTGGCCGTGTTTTGATCGACCTCAAGAATCCAACATAACCGACGACACTGAAAAAGGCCGATCGTAGCTCCTGAAAATGGCCTCCAAAGTTCGCTTCCTCAATGGTTTCCCTGCATAAAAATGGCTTAAGCTTAACAAAAACTTCAACATTCTGCTGTTCTGAACCTCCTTGGACTATCAAAAACCTCTGGTTTATATAGATTTTGAGTTGGGGTTCACCTCCCAACTTCCTCCCAAGATCTGGCCTCAAAAAGGGTTCCAGATCGTAAAAAATGGGCAAAAATCCCATTATAACAGGCTGAAAATCATTAAAAAATTAAATAATATAGTTTAAAACCCACATTTTGGAAATATTTGGGCACATGCCCCTCTATTCGTAGGCTCTTGGTCATATGCGCCCATGTGGCCATGCGCTAAGCCCAGGTGTCATGTCACGCCCCTTTTGAACTCTGCATTTGGTCGTATGGTGAGTGCCATGTGGCCAAGTGTTGGTACTATACCCCGAATCCTTGCCCTTCGACTTCGACTCTCGGTTACATGAACCTGCCTTGGTCGACGGGCTAGCCCTGCCCAAGTCTCTGCCAACTACCAACTTAAATATATGTTTTTCCATTTCAAGCAACAATGTAGCCCGGTCAATCAGCGCTTTGTGGTTAGTCTGTTGGTCGCTCGGTAGGTCAGGGGTTTGATCCTCGCGGAGTGCAACATTTTTTTTTTGACCTAGCCAACATTGGTCTTATCTGGGGTGCCACGTGGCGCCTTGTGATTGGGCCACGTGTCACCTCTGGATTGGCCCCGTACACACAGTCACCCTGTCTAGTCAACCTGCATAGTCAACCGTCGTACACCACATGTCATGCCTAGAGCCACGTGTCATCTGTACCCTGCCAGGTGTTACGACTTGAGCTTGCCATGTCATTGTACAGATTTCCACGTCAGCGTCTATAAAGTCCACGTGTCAAATCCGTATTGTGCCAGCTCAGCCTTAAAAACGCCAAATCTGCCTGACACGTGTCACCTCCTGGTGCTGTCATGTCAACATATTGACTCATCATGACGTCATCGGCCACATCATACTGACGTATTGTAGACGTCAGCAGTACGACCTCTGACTGTTGACTGTTGACCTTTTTTTGCTTGTTTGGGAAATTTTCAGACGCGATAACTTCGCCATATGGTCCATTTTCGAAAAAAAAACATATTGCCGGAATCGGCACGACGAGCCCTATGCAATGGCGTTAGTTTCGTTCGATTATGAGAACTTTGAAATTTTGGCCTTCCTGGATCCATTTTGGATCAAGGAATTTGGTGGATGAATCGGGCCCTCCATATGGAAATTTGGCTATCAATTCAAATTGACAGAATTCCCACTCAAATTCGAATTTGATTTGTACAAAAATAATAGATGGCAAAAATTTGTAATTAACATGGGTTTATAAATCTAAAGTAAACTTGGGTTTATAACAAGGAAACCTCAAAATACGACATCGAAAATAAATCAGATGCTTTATGAGGTTGCTCTCTTGTAGGGACCACTTTTAGCCACATTTCAGAGGCTATTAAGGAAGAAATTCAACAAGATTACTCGATTATTCTTCGAAGAGCAAAGCCACTAAGGAGTAACATTACCGAGAAGCAACACCTTGCTCTTAAAGTGCTTAACAATAACGACGCCATTGTGGTGCTAAAAGCAGATAAGGGAGGTGCAGGTGCGGTTGTCATCACGAACAAAATTGATTGCGGTTGTCATCACGAACAAAATTGACTATATTGATAAAATGATGGACCACCTAAACAATAGTGGAAGTTATAAGAAACTCAATAAGAATCCCCTTAATAAGATTTCAAAAGAGGTATGCAATGCTATTAAAATTAGTAACAAGAAATTCATTATTAGTTGTCCTTCTACCCCTAGGATTTATGGCCTTTCCCAAATTCATAAGGAAGGTGCTCCCCTTAGACCCATAGTTAACTTAGAACTAATACATTAGGAGGACCAACTTATCAACTTGCTAAGCACTTAGCTCGTAAACTCAAGCCTTTGGTAGGCAATACCGGTGCCTTTGTTAAAGACTCTACATTTTTTGTCAATATGATTAAGAACAATCAATCTTGATGCAAATGACATACTTGTGAGCTTTGATGTAGTCTCCCTCTTCACAAAGATTCCTATCAATGAAGCAATGGAGGTTATCAATAAGATTACAGACGAGGAAATTGCGAGGTTAGTAAGATTTGTTTGAAATCCACATTTTTTAGTTTTCAAGGAGAAATATATCAACAAACTTGTGGGGTAGCTATGGGATCTCCACTCTTCCCAGTTGTAGACAATTTGTTTATCGAAAATTTTGAAAACAAAGTCCTTGCTTCCTCTCCTCTAAAACAGAAGTTGTGGATTAGATTCATTGATGATACATTTGTCATCTAGCCCCATGGGCTTGAAAACTTGGGCAAATTTGTTGACCACCTCAACAACCAATCAAAGTACATAAAATTAACCATGGAGATTGAGGTTGATGGTAGCCTTCCCTTTTTGGATGTCCGTGTTACTAATAAACCAGATGGGTCTATGGTGCACTAAGTTTACAGAAAAAAAACCCACATTGAGGAATACCTTCATGCTAAATCTCACCACCATCTGGCTCAAAAACTAAGTGCTCTCAATGCTCTAGCTACTAGAGCTCTTAGAATCTCAAATGATCATTTGGAAGAAGAAAAAAGCCATCTCTTAGAGGTTTTTAAGAATAATGGTTATAATAAACATCAAGGAGTCGAGGGTTTTCAAAATATTGAAGAGGTGTCCAAGGTCTTCTTGCCCTACATTCAAGGGTCCACGAACAAGATTGCTAAGGTCCTAAAGAAGAAAAACATTGGGACACCATTCATACCCTTATCCACAATTAGGAACTCCCTAAAATCCGTTAAAGACCCAGTTGATCCTACAAATCATTGAGGTGCCTACATGATCCCATGCTCATGTGGAAAACCTTATGTGGGTGAAATTGGTTGCTCGGTGAAGATTACAATCTAGGAGCATACTGTTGATGTTAAACACAATGAGGCCAAAACTAAGCACTCCGACAAAAACTAAGCAGCATATTTGCATTAATAAGGCCAAGATTTTAGCCAAAGTGGACCATCATTTTGATAGAAAATTTAGGGAAGCTATAGAGATTGAAAGGAGACCTAATAACCTCATGGTTGGAAGATCAGCAAAAATTGGATCCCAACTTTATCGTCTATTTAGTTTCTTCGCATAGCCTGAAACCAAGAACATTTTCTTCCAAGTTTGCACCAAACCAGTCTTTAATCACTCTATTGGATCCCTGAACTTAACTCCAGACCTCTCTTGGAAAATGGCAGTGGAGGAATAGATGGCTTACTGACTTTAGATGTTCTGAGAAGACGAAGCACTTCCCTGGCCCAAGCCGCCCAGCCTTTGAAGGTTGTCCCATGTCAAAATCTTGTTGTGTGATAACAGCCACATAAGAATTTTGGATTTTGGTGGAGACTTTTCCTTCCAAGTTGTCTTCCACTACTGCTTAATGTCTTCTGTCTGATTCTGAAGGAAGGTGACTTTGTAGCCAAGATGTATGGAATATTTCCCCAAGTCTTTGTTTGCTCCCCATCTCAGCATATCTGCGGAATCAGTTAGTCTTATGATGGTAATTACTAGCTGTGATCTGTAGTCTGACCACCACAGAATGAAGTTTCCTACCAGTCTGAGATCCTCTGCTGTATACCAACCTGAGTGCAGAACAGATTGACTTGATTCTTTATGTGCATCTGCAATATGATGAATGTTATCTGGTGTAAAGACTCCCTTGCCTCGGTCATTTGGAAACTTTCTCCCACACCAACACCGACCTTCCATTCTCTATTTCCCAGGCTCCAGCACAGGTGATTGTCTACCAAGTTATTGGCCAAGATGAAAGCTTTCCAGAATAAGGAGTCACTTGTGAAGCGTTTCTTTCGAGATCTGATCCAATCCATAAAATGAAGAGGAAAAATGTATTTCCTCTGCAGAATGCTCTGCAATCAGCCCTGTTCCGAGATCAAACACCAAACCCCTTTGGCTGCAAGTGCTTTAGAGAAGTAAAACAGCTTCTTCAAATTCCACCTATCTATTGATTTGTGGGTGGACAGACTTTCCCATCTTGTCAAGTGAATGCCATTTGACTCCTTGTTCCCACACCATAGGAACCAGAAACAAGTATTCCTAATTTTGTGATTATCATCTCTGGAAGATAAGCGAGGGACATCAAATTGACAGGGATTGCTTCCAGGACACTCTTCAAGAGGATCAATCTACCTGCAATCAAAAGCCACCTGTTACACGGACACCATTATTCAATTACTTCATTTTGTCCATGAGCCACTGCCAGTTATTGATCCTATAGTCCTTTGGCTTAAGCTGAAAACCCAAGTATCAAAATGTTGAGTCAAAAGGTGCAGCAGCCTCGAAGGGAAGAAGGTTTCTTATCATCCCAACCTTTCCTCGATTCACTAAGGAGAAAAAGATCTTTGATTTCCTCTGATTTACCTCCATTCCCGTAGCTGAACTGAAAACTCTCAAGAATCATTCATATGTCTTGGCCTCTTTTACAGAACCATTCCAATAAATGAGGATATCATCTACAAAAAGGGCATGAGTTACCTCTATACTGTCTGCCACCTTTACTCCCTTTAGATTCCCATTGTGTTTCTCTGCCCTTATATATCTGCTTAGGCCTTCTGCCACTAGAAGAAATAGAAGAGGGAAAAGAGGACACCCCTGTCTTAGCCCTCTTGTCGGATTGAAAAACGATCAGGCAGCTCTGTTTATGAGAAATGAAAAGCACACAGTTGAATAGCACTCTTCCTTCCAGTTTATCAATGTATTGTCAAAACCTGTACTGTCTGCCACCTGTACTCCCTCTAGATTCCCATTCTGTTTCTCTGCCCTTATAGATCTGCTTAGGCTTTCTGCCACTAGAAGAAATAGAAGGGGCAAAAGAGGGCACCCCTGTCTTAGCCCTCTTGTCGGATTGAAAAACGATCCGGCAGCTCTGTTTACAAGAAATGAAAAGCACACCGTAGAATAGCACTTTTCCTTCCAGTTTATTAATGTACTGTCAGAACATGTAAGCGTAAGAAGTCTCAGATGAAGCCAGCTCATCCTATCATAGGCCTTGGATAAGTCTATTTTGAGGACAAAAGACTTTTTTCCTGTTCTTTATTCTGTGCAGGGTTTCCTTTGCACACCCAATAGCTTATGTATCTGCCTGCCTTCTAGGAATCCAAATTGTACCTTTGAAAGTTATTTATATTCTACTTTTTCTTTTTCTTGCCACAAATTTTGTACTCTGACAGTCAAGCATGCTTGGCAGTTGTTTTTCCATCTTCCAGAGTTTTGTGTTCTTTACTTTGTATTTCTTTCTTATCTTTTTAATTCAGTATGGGCATTACTAACGTCAATGTGTTGCTTTATAGGTGGCTGCTTTATTTCACATCGGGACAACAAAGTCACATCCCCCAATTCCAGATCATCTTTCACCACCAGCAAAAGATTTTTTACTGAAATGCTTAGAAAAGTATGTTTACCAATGATTAAAAACCAATGATATTTTGTTTTAATGCTCAATACACATCATTAGATATATGTTTTTAGATTTCACACAGATTTTTTGTAAGTGCTTGAGTTTCCAATTTTGGGAAATGCCATGAACAATCTTCTGTATGTATCCATTGCAGGGAACCAAATCTAAGACCTACTGCAACCCAGTTACTTCAGGTATTCCTCTTTGGTTTTCAAGTTAAATTCTAACTGATTGATTACTGCATTTGCATTACCAGAGATTTTTAATATTAGAGCTATTTTGGATTTTGCAGCATCCTTTTCTTACTGGGGGCTACACAGACTTACACCCTCTGGTTCGATCCTCTAATTTGGTCCGTAGTCACTTGTTTTATTTCCTTTTCAGTTTTACTTCTCTTTTATAAGAAAGCCATACCAGTGATTAAAAAAGATCCTAAAGGCAAACAAAATATTCAAGATGATATACCATGAAAAAGCTCCAGAAGAGTCTGTTTTCATTACATATACTGCTATATGTTTTTGAGCAGAGAAGATGAGAGAAACAATGAATCATTGCTATTTTGATTGATTATTTCTTCTTCTTGGAATTCAGGATCACTCTATCAAGTCTCTTAGAAAATCAGGTGCAGATATCAGGGATTCGTAAGTGGACTTTCTTAAATTCTTCATGCTAGTAGAACTTATATTGGATTTACAGAAATGAATGTAACACATTTTTAAGGCATTTTCTGGTCATCTAGGAAGAACCGTCACATTAATGTTTCTTTTTCTTATTCTTGATCTTTTTTGGGTGAGGGGGTGCTGCCTATATTTACATTAAAATCCATTTGGTTTACATAAAGTGTTACAGTTGAGAGCTGACTATAATGGTTTCCCCTAGTGTTATCAGACTTCGGTGAGTCAAGCAGACTTGAGCAAGTTAGACTGCTTTTTGGGTAAATCTGGTCTGGCTCATGAAGCAGCCAACTTGGTCTGGCTGGGCCTAGTCAGACCCAAAAAGAGTGACTAGCTTGGCCAAGTCCGTATCAGGTGATGGCGTGTCACTCTGCAGGGACGGCCTAAGGTTGGGAAAATAACTGAAAGCCTTATCTATCTAAACCTTAATCATGCCTTATAATTAGACCCCCCCCCACCTTTCTTACTGCAATCAACTTCTCATTTGGACTGTTTGGAGTCTAGACTCTTTAGTGTTGAAAATACTTTGCTTGGCAGTGGTTGTAGACAATTTGGTGTTGATTGGCACTGACTTGGAGCTGGTTTCAGAGGGGAATCGATTAGATTATAGTTGGATGATTTTTGGACTCCAGAGACCATTTAGAGCCTCATTGTTTATGTATTATGTCCCAGTATATCAATTACTTTTTCAGAAATTGAATTTTATGCATCTTAGATATGTATCTTGATGCGATATTTGCCTATTTTGTCCCTTTGCATGCTATATAAATTAGCCAACTTCCATATTTGGTGTGTAAATGATTTTATATACATTGATATTTTTGATATTTTGTGTACTTTTTAATTTTGTCTTGTTGACACCGAGTTAAAGGCTGAGTACCAAGTCCACTCCTAGTTGAAGGTCTCAGGAGTCCGATCTGAGTCTGAGTCCAATAACTTTGGTTTTGGAGTCTAGACTCTTTGTTGTTGAAAATACTTTGCTTGGCAGTGGTTGTAGACGATTTGGTGTTGAATGGCACTGACTTGGATCTGATTTCAGAGGGGAATTGATTAGATTATAGTTTGATGATTTTTGAACTCCAGAGACCATTTAGAGCCTCATTGTTTATGTATTATGTCCCAGTATATCGATTACTTTTTCAGAACTTTAATTTTATGCATCTTAGATATGTATCTTGATGCGATATTTGCCTATTTTGTACCTTTGCGTGCTATATAAATTAGCCAACTTGCATATTTGGTGTGTAAATGATTTTATTTACATTGATATTTCTGATATTTTATGTACTTTTTAATTTTGTCTAGTTGACACCAAGTCAAAGGCTGAGTACCCCAAGTTCACACTCCTAGTTGAAGGTCTAAGGAGTCCGATCTGAGTCTGATATATATATATATATATATAGTCTTATATTTTAAATATTTTATGTACTTTCTAATTTTGTCGAGTTGACACCAAGTCAAAGGTTGAGTATCAAGTCCACTCCTAGTTGAAGGTCTCAGTGAGTCCGATCTGAATCGGAGTCTGATAACTTTGATTTTCCACCCAGCATAGGCCAGAAAAGCCAACATGTCAGAGTTAGCTCCTAGCTCTGGGTAGTCTACGTCGTTCTTGATGTTATCAAGACTGTAATGTAATGCTTTATTTTTTTAATTTTGTTCTTTTCTATTAGCAGGAAGTAATGGATGGTGGATTCATTAAACCTTCTGAATCTTTAATAGACATTTTAATATTTACATTTTTTAATGGATTGGTGGTTTTATGCTGCTTAGCACCCATACTCATGAATTCAAAACTCAGTTGTATTTAATTTTTTGAAATGCAGCTGTATGATTAGTGCTATACCAAGTATGGAGAGTAGCATGCAAGATATGCCAAATCTTGGTAGTGTCAGGTATTCATCTCTCGAAGGAGAATTCTCAGAAAAGCAGGGAAATTTGAAATCTATTTGGGAGCCAAACACGAGCAAGGGTATATGGAATAACACAAGTGTGGAGGACTTGAATTGTTCAGTAAGACTTGATTCTATCAGAGGAGATTGCTTTACCAAGGTTGGTTTTAGTTTTTTATTCTTGGGACACTCGGTGTTAATATCTGTGTTTGTCATAACATCTCTAAGGCCTTAGAGTTGTCTTGTGTGGGGACATGAATTGTTCAGTAAGTTTTGATGGTCAGGACTCAGAACGACATAATTTACTGATGTTGATTTAGTATGGTATTAATGTTTTTTTTTTTTTTTGATGCTATTGTCACAATCTGTATTACAGGATTGACAAAAGTTTATTGAAACGTGTGTAGATATTAATCCATCATCAAGATTCGGCTCTGATGGATTAAATAGGTTTATTTAACTAATAGATATTTCATACAGGATGATATTTTTGACTAAATCAAATTGACACAGCTTGAAGAGAGTAAATTAAAGCAAGGCTAATTAATTTCCTATGGTATCTTGTGAGGGTACTATAATTTAATCAAGCATTACCTGACTTAAACCTTAACAGAAAACAAGAAGTGATGAAATGGGAAATGACCATATATTCTCTAAGGAACTTACCTTAATTTTGTAAGCAGTGCAAAATATGGTCCTAAGGTTGTTTCAGTAGTATTGCAATTGCCGTGATCAGTATCAGTATTAATATCTGACAATAACATGTCAGTTAGGCATCAGAAAGCATTGCTCCATTAATATTATTCTTTCCATAATCATCACTGGAGCCAGTTTGTACTGCTTTATATATGTTTCCAATGGATTATGTATTTTTTGCCTGAAGATATTATGTCAAGTACTCACAATTTACATGATATACATCCTGAGGTATTTTAAGAATGGGTTGAAAGTGAGTTCAGTGTAGTCCAATTTTCTTTGGCTTGATTTTATTGGAATTCTTTGAGAAGTGCAACAAGATCTAAATTGTTGATAGGTCATCATTTGCATTTTTGTTATCTTCATCTGTGACTATTACTTTTCTTCTAGACAGATTGCTTTTACTGTTAGTCATTTTCACATCATTTGTAGAATTGTGAGGACCGACCTGAACAAAAGTTTAGATATTGAAGTACTTGACGATGACAATTTATCTAAATAGGTTGCTCTGTTGATGTTTGTTTATTATTCATACTGCCCACATTATATAATGCTATTTTTTGTGAACATAACAAGTCTCCTAGATATTAAGGTGCAACTGTACTCATTTTCTCTTCTCTTATTTCAGAGCTTCAATCCTATGTGTGAGCCATCAACTAAGGAAGATCTCTGGGTATCAAAACTGAATGAAAGTGGGGTTGGCATGGCCTCAAAAGAGGCTGATTATGGCTTGCTAGAGCCATCTGGTCATCATGATATAGCTGAAAAAGAGGTGGATGATTTCAGCTTCCAATATGACTTAACACAATATGATGATGATGATGAGGTGACAGAATCTAAGATTAAAGCCTTCCTGGATGAAAAGGTATTGGGCTTTTTACTGTAACTACGCATTTGAATTTGCTGCTCATTTTCGATCAAAGCAATTGAATTGATAATTGACAACTATATATTTTAAAACTTCTTTTACATTTAACAGGCATTAGAATTGAAGAGATTGCAAACCCCTCTGTATGAGGAATTTTACAACACCATTAATGCTACTCCAAGTGGAGAACATGATATTGATAGTAGTGTTTCTACTCCAATCCTGACCAAATCTAAATCTCCTAGTAAAGTTAGTGGCGGGCCATCACTTGCCATGAATAACCATGATAGTGAGGCAAGTATAAGCGCAGGTAGTCCAGCAGGAGGTTCACCTAGTTTTGATTGCACCCCACTAGCCGAGGTTACATCTCCTAAGGTAAATCAATCAAGAGGACTTCGGCAAGAAACTCTGCAAGGATCAGCAAGCCCCAGGTATGTTGCACAGCTAGAATTTTAGAATCATGAACGCAGTATGAAACCTGCATTATTAAGAAACATCTAGTTGGTTTTGGTTTTAAGTCCCTTTGTGTATATCCAAAAACTATACAATGGTCAACTGTGATCATCTGATTGAATTATGTCAATTTCTTCTGCTTCTTTTGTTGTTGTAGGTTAAGTTCTTCTGAACGGCAAAGGAAATGGAAGGAGGAACTTGATCAAGAGCTTGAGAGAGGACGAGGTAAGCATTTTGCCTCACGGACTTTTCTAATAAAGCTTCTGCAGAGAAATGTATTCTGAAGAAATGATATCCATATGCTGGATAAGGGGCAGAAACCCTGTATACTTTTGTTGATGCTTCTTCTTTTAAATGGATCCCTTTGTTTTTTGGTCAGTTTAATTGAGCTAGTGTGCCTGTTTTAATGCCTGCCATGTTATGATCCCTTGCATAATTTTGGGAATATGCTACTGTGTTTTATTAATCAACTCAAACTTAACTTATCTCTCCCTTTAATGTTTTATTGCAGAAGAATTAAGGAAGCGTCTTGCAGCAAAAGGAAAAACATCTTCACCCAATAAATTGCTTCAACGCCCCATCAGTCGCTCAGCCTGTTCTACACCAACAAAGTAAATTTTGTCTAAGTTCAGGAGGCCCTTATTGAAATACATCTCAACTAACTCAGTTAGATGCAGATTGAGAATATTGGTCATTGGTATTGCCAGCCCTCCTGGCATGTTTGTTGGTATTATAACACTTGTACAGATGAATGCTCACCTTGACTTCTGGCACAAGTTTTACATACGAGGATTTTAAGAAACACCATGGTAAAAGGTCTTCAAAACCCTGCATGTTGGTGTCACAAATGTAGCCTAAAATGAACAGGTCTCAAGAGAAGGGTTTTCATGTCTGAAGAATAAATTGAGATATCGGTTGGTGATATGTAAGCATGGTTGCCCCCTGGTATGGTCAACATCCATAATGCAAACAAGTAGAAGTACATGGCAGTATGGGTTTTCTTATTAAACCAAAATTTCTTGATCAACTGATCCTATAAGAAAATAATATTCTAGCGAAGTAAGCTGTTTAGCATAACCATGTTATTCTACATTGTAGATCGGAATTTTCTACCATTCTATGTACATATAGTGGTTTGCAGTATTTTGATGAGCCATAAGCCATTCAGAATTTCAGGAGGCTTAATATAACTGCCCTTTAGGGAGAGCCAACTATTAGTTAGGCATGATCATCTTGTGGTTATTCTACATTGTAGAACATATTTTCCTACTATTCGATGTACCTATAGTGGTTTGTTGTTCCTTGATGAGCCTTAGCCATTTGGCGTTTCAGAAGTTTGAACATAATTGCCTTTTAGGGAGAGTCAACTATAAGTACCCTCATGATGAGAGCCGGGAGTCTATTCCAGTGATTGTACTTTTTTCTGACAGAAAAAAAACATTTGATTAATGATTACACTATCAAAGAAGTTCGTCTCTGATATCCATCTTTAATAGCTGATTTATAAATAAATTTACTGTCTTGCGGGGAGAAATCAAATGGTTAATGGTCCCATCAAAGAAGTTTACTACTGATGTTTCATCATTCTGAAAATGCAAAGAAAGGCAGTGTAGCTGTAGGTTGTGATACTGGCCCAAAGTTAACAAAGTTTGAACTCAGTGCTCTTTCAGTTCATTCATGAAAGGAATTTCAATTTCTTGTTTCGTCAGTAGCCATCATTTATTGCAGTCAACAACATAAAATTTTGAGATAAGTGGAAAAATGTTTTGCAAGGACAATATATTATTAGGTAAATTCACGTCCAACAAAGGACTCAACTTCAACAATAAATTAATAAATTATTACAGATTATTGGGTTTGAGTACTATTTTGTAGTGGGTTGAATTTTTTCTTTTTAGCTAAGTGTTTGTCAAAAGACACGAACAACAGATCGTTGTTAAAATTACAACATTTCACAGAAAAGTGTTCACATAACCAACTTGATTTGAAGAATTGAATCTCTATTATTGATTCCGTGAAGATGAAGAACCAGCAAAAAGCAAGCAGTCAACCCTAAGGAAGATGTAGAATGGCTTTCTATGGGTCAAGAGTAAGGCCAATTTGTGGTATCTTAGACATAATCACGATACAAGCTTGTGGTGTTTGGAAGCATGCAATTACATATACCTCAAAGTAGAACAAACAACACTATGAGGTAGAACAAAGAGGTACATAGTTGTAAGGAGAACCATGACTCTTGGTTAGGGTCCTAACTTCCCTAACCCCTCAAGTAAATAGAATAATATGTTTTTTTTATGTAATAAATGTCGTCATTAGTAAATAAGGCATATGTAATAATGTGAACATATCTAATATAAGAAGATTTGCTAGAAGGTTTCGCTTATAGAATGTTCTCTAGAAGACAAATAATATAAATAGGGGTAGAGAACATGAAAAATGTGGTATTGTAAATCATTTTTACTAGAGCTCTTCTTTGTTGAAGGTTGCTCCCTCGAAGAGACATGTGAACTTTGCTCTCAAGATAATAAAGGTATCAACATTTGGATCTATATTGCCATTGTGCTTATTGTTTTGTCTCTTTTTGTTAACTAATTTTGGTAATAATCCTGCTATTGCTCTGCATATTTCCTTTTGGTACCTTACAAGTGGTATCAAAGGTCTTTCCTCTACAGATTTTTAGAATTTTTTTTCCAGGCTAGAGAAGTGTGTTGGCGTCTTTAAAGCACAATGATCCATCGTTCGACGAGTAAAACTGCGGTTGAGGAAGAATACATGTAGGAGATACACTTGGTTTCACTTGGTTGGAAAATTGTGTAACCCTTGTTGGTACCCTTTCGAGTAGTAACACATTAGACAACACTTGTACATGAGCATTCACTTTCACGTGCCCTCGGGTATATAGGGAGTCCCATAGGTATCCTGAAACTAGCTGTAGAGTAGTCAATCGACCCCCTGATTGCTATAGTAGCATTGAGAATAACACTTGGAAAGATTACTCTCGCGTACTTGGGTAGTACAACTAAGGGTACGATTGGGCCTCCTTAGTTTAGAGTCCTGAGATATTGGGTCGAGTACTATTGTTGGACCCTGTCGATATATATTAGAGAGCTATAGCAAAGGGAAATCATTTGTTTGTAGGAACCCTAAAACATCTTAACCCTTGCTGTCGGAACATAAGATAACAAAAACATAGTGGAAGTTTTGAACATCAAGTTTTGAACATCCAGTGTGTGCAACCTCGCTTCTTGCATCTTGGTTGTGAAATTCCTATACAATTTTAACTATTAAAAATTTGGGCATTTTGTCACTGTAGTATTATTCAGGCAAAAGTATAGTGGTCACATTGACAGCCTCATTTGGGACCTATCCCACTCAATTCCTCTCGTCGCATTGATCGCAGTGGTACCCCTCACTAATAAGCCTTTATTTTTGTCTGTCGATCCACCCATCCTCCTCGACACCCTTATTTGGGACCTTCCCATTGGATTCCTCTCTTTGCATTGATCGTAGCAGTAACCCTTATTCATAAACCTTTTTTGTGGACCAACCCACCCACCCTTTCAGACACCCTTATTTGGGACCTCACCTGCTAGATTCCTTTTTTCGCATTGATCACTGTGATACCACCATTTCATAAGCCCTTTTGTATGGACCAAACAACCCTACTTTTTCTTGCTTACCTCCGTAATGGCCCACACCCTCAACCAAGACCTTGACAACCACATCAATGCCTTGGACAACACTCTGACCAACCTTGACAATAGAGTCAAAGAAACTACTTCAGAAATTGCTTCCCTAAATTCCCGAATCAATAAATTGGACGATCGTTTCACTAAACTAGATGACCTCCTTAACCAGATGGACTCCTTGACCACATGGTTGTGTCAATCCAAGGGTCCTATATCCTATGGACAACCTTCTCACCAAAAGGGTGATGACTACTCCCATTCCATGGCCTTTCATTCTAACCCCCTTACTCATGACTCGTGTCTTCCCAAAGTTGAGGTGAACAAATTTGATGGCTCAGAGCCCACAAGATGGGTCACTCAAATGGAACATTATTTCTTTCTGCATAACATGATTGATGACTTGATCAAACTTCGTATCAATGTCCTTTATTTGGGTCCCAAACGATGACAATGGTGGCAACAGTGTAAAATTTCACATCGAGGGCATATTGCTTGGACCCAATTTATTGTAGACCTTTACGAACTCTTTAACACTTACAAACATCATTTGAGCCGTTTCACCAAGCTTAAATAGTCTGGTACAGAGGAAGAATACATCGCTGCTTTTGAGCAATTGGCTTTCCGAACTAAAGGCATGTCTGACACCTTTCATGAATGCTTTATTGGTGGCCTTAAGGATGACTTACGAGGTCATGTCCTAATGGCTTGCCCCCAGACTTGGCTTGAAGCTACTCACTGCACCAAGGAACCACAACAGGGAGTCTCTTCTCAAATCAGAAAGCCCTCTTTTATTCCCTGTTCTCGGCCCACCAATCTAGCCCCTCCTTCCCTTCCTCTTAAGATCCATAAAATAACCCGTGCATAAATGGCTGAACGCCAACTCAAGGGTCTTTGCTACAACCGTGATGAAAATTATTTTTCGGGGCATAAATGTAAGGAGCAAAACTTTTTATGACCATTTTTGAGGACATTTCAGAAGATGATGGTGATGTTTCCCCTTTTGAAGCGTTGCCCTACGCTGATGATCAACTAGAAGTTGAACCACTCATCTCTTTGAATGCTCTCACTGGTATCTCCGCTCTCCAAACCCCTACGTTAATTGGGTATCTCAAGAATTGGAAAGTCATTATCCTCGTCGACAGTGGGAGCACCCATCATTTTATTCATTGCCGAATTTCCCAAGAGACCCTTTGCTATATTCGTACAATCAATAACTTCCAAATCATGATTGCTAATGGTGGTTCCATGAAATGTGGGAGTCGTGAAAATGTGCACTTGCAAATTGGTCATTATCAATTGAAATCCCACATGTTTGCTATTGTCATGGGTGGTTGTGACATTGTTTTGGGTGTTGAATGGTTATGCAGAGTAGACCCCATCACCATGGAATTTAAGGAATTATCCATGAGTTTCCAATAAGATGGACAACAATACCAGTTGCAAGTCATCACGACTGGTTCCCTTGAGATCAACAGTTCACATCAAATGTAGAAACTCAAAATAGGTCATTTTGTCGTTATTGCCCAATTCCATGCCATTCAAGCAGTTGCGACTCCCTCCCCCGCTGTTCATTTCGACATGCAACTTATCCTCTCCAAACACCACTATGTTTTTAACAACCCCAAGGACTCCCACCTTCCCGTGGCCCCCCATGATCGTTCCATTCCACTTGTCCCTGATAGTCTTCCTCCCAATGTTTGCCATTATTGTCTCACCCATTTGCCAAAAAAATGAAATTGAGAAAATTGTTCAAGAATTGTTAGCTATAGGTGTCATCCGTCCCAGTACAAGCCCTTATTTTTCTCCAGTAATCATGGTACTCAAGAAAGAATGTATGTGGTGCATGGGCCCTAATTTTTGAGCCCTCAACAAAATTACCATAAAAATTAAATTCCCCATTCCTGTCATTGAAGACTTTTTGGATGAACTCAATGGTGCTCAATTCTTTACCAAACTTGATCTGCGTTTCGGCTACCACCAGATACGTATAAAGGAGTCCATTATGAGTTCTTGGTCATGCCCTTCGGCTTGAGTAATGCACCCTCCACTTTCCAAAGCGTCATGAATCATGTCTTACACCCTTTCCTTGGTTAGTTTGTACTGGTCTTCTTTGATAATATCCTCATTTATAGTAAAAATTGGCAAGCCCATCTTTCCCATGTGGTTTAAGTCTTAGAATTATTGTCTTGGCATCAACTCTTTCTCAAACAATTTAAATGTGCCTTTGGAGTTCCTGAAGTAGAGTGCCCAAGCCATATTGTTGGTAAGGATGGTGCTTATGTGGATCCTAAGAAAATAGAAGCTATGAAGGATTGGCCTCCCCCTAAAACTCTTAAAACTTTGCATGGTTTCCTGGGTTTCACTGGTTATTATAGAAAATTTGTTCAAAAAAATGGCAAAATTGCAACCCCACTCACTGCTCTTCTAAAAAATAATGCTTTCAATTGGAATATGGTCGTTGATCAATCCTTCCAAGCTTTGAAAGAGGTTATGTGCACAACTCTTGTTCTGACACTACCTGACTTCACAAAAACTTTTGGTTAGGAATGTGACGCTTCTTGGGAAAGGCATTGAGACAATTTTCACGCAAGATGGTAGACCTTTTTGCTTTCACTAGCAAACAACTTTCTAAGAGGCACTTGGGCAAATCCACCTATAAAAATGAAGTGTTGGCTATTTTGCATGCGATGGATCTTTGGTGTCCTTACTTGCTTGGTCAATGCTTTCAAATTAAAATTGATCATCGTAGCCTCAAATATTTTTTGGAACAAAGAATTTTGTCCCTCGAGCAACATAAGATGACCAAAATGTTCGGCTATGATTATGAGATCACTTACAAGAAGGGAAAAGAGAATGTGGTTGTTGATGCTCTTTTCAGGGAATACGAAGAAGGGTCCTCTTTCACTTTCACTTTCCTTCATTGTAGCTGATTGGTTAAAGACCGTTCGTCAGGAATGGTTCCAAGATCCGAAACTTTCTAGTTTGATCCAACAATTACAACAAGACCCTCATGCATCTCCGGTATACTCTTGGAAAATAAAGAGTGTTGCTATAAAGTCCCCGCCTATATTTGAGCAAACAATGCCACTTTAAATCCATTGTGCTCTCTGAACTTGATTCTTCACCAATAACAAAGCATTCTGGCTTTCACAAAACATATGAACGGATCAAACACTCATTTTTCTGGGAAGACATGACACATGACATCTGCACTTTTGTGGATGAATGTGATACTTGCCAATGCAACAAGGGAGAAACAATCAAAACTCGAGGCACACTACAACCTTTCCCTATTCCACCTGCTATATGGACAAATATCTGTATGGATTTCATTGTTGACTTTACCCAAATTGGGCAATAAATCAGTCATCGTGGTTGTGGTCGACCACCTTTCCAAATATGCTCATTTAGGTTCCCTCCAACACTCATTCAAAGCCTCCATAGTGGCTCAAGTTTTCATGGACAATATCTTGAAAGTCTATGGAATGCTCCACTCTATAGTCTCTGACCGTGATCCAACTTTCACAAGCAACTTCTAGCAAGAATTGTTTAGGCTCCAAGGCACCAAATTGCATCTCAACATTGCCTATCATCCCCAAACTAATGGTCGAACCGAAGCCATCAACAAGTGTTTGGAGGCATATTTGCGATGCTTCACCTTCGAATGACAATATCAATGGGCTCAGTGGTTACCACTCTTTGAATGATGGTACAATACATCTTACCATGGTGCTACTCACATGACTCCATTTGAGACAGTGTATGGTCAAAATCCACCCTCATTATTATCTTATTTTCCCAATGTCTCCAAGGTCTAGGAGGTCGACAAAACCCTTACAATCAGAGTTGATGTTCTACGTACCCTTAAAGAGAATTTGGCCCTGGCTCAAAATTGCATGAAGCAACAAGTGTCGTTCTGAATGTCAGTTTTCTGAAGGGGATCAAGTGTTTCTTCATCTCCAACCTTATAAGCAAACTTCTCTCAAACCCGATCACTATTAGAAACTTGCTCCAAATTTTTATGTACAATCCTCAAGTGCATAGGGAATTCACTTACAAGTCAACTCTTCTCATTCACTCTAATCTCCATCCAATCTTTCATGTGTCTTGCTTAAATAAAGTGATTGGAACCACGTGCCAACTACAAACTAGTCTCCCAGAATTGGATGAAGAAAGATCCATTTGGTTGTATCCACAAGTAGTCTTGGCCCAACGCAAGCATCATCTCGACCAATGCAATATTTAGGAAGTTTTAGTACAATGGAAGGATACACCACATGATGATTGCACATGGGAGTCATCACCATTCTCCAACAATTCCCATATCTCAAGCCTTGAGGACAAGGTTGTTCTTTAAGGGGGAGGGCATGTTAGGGTCATGACCTACCTAACCCCTCAAGTAGATAGAATAATATGTTTTCTATGTAATAAACATTGTTATTAGTAATTAAGGCCTATGTAATAATGTGAACACGTCTAATGTAAGAACACTTACTATAAGGTTTCATCTCTAGAAAGTGATTCCTCTAGAATGTTCTTTAGAAGATATAAATAGTATAAATATGGGTAGAAAACATGGAAAAGGTTGTCTTAGAAATCATTTGTACTAGAACTCTACTCTATTGGAGGTTTCCCCCTGGAAGAGGCACATGAACTTTGCTCTCAAGATAATAAAGGTATCATCATTTGGATCTATGTTGTCATTGCGCTTATTGTTTCGTCACTTTCTGTTAACTAATTTTGGTAATAATTCTACTACTTTGCATATTTCTTTCTAGTACCTTACACGTGGTTAAATTGCAACCCTACAAAAGTTGTAGATCTAGAGGAATCCAAAAGGATGGAGAATACCATGGATGAATAATAGTTGCAAGAGCCAAGCCAAGACAAGTGATGCCATGATATAGGATCTTACAATCTTTCAAATGATGACTAGTTGTAGATTGACTTTGTATAGTTTTTTTTTCTTTGTTGGTAGAATCAACAACTAGGGTGACTCGTACTTGTGTGACACATGGTCGATTTTGACCGCTACCACTATAATCTACAGGTGCACTGCACACTTCCAAAGCACGACATACGAGCTGGGTGAGGTTTGAAGCAACGACGTCCCAAGAAGTGCCTTAATAGTGCACTCTATCGCCAACTGATATACACCTCGAGGGCATTGACTTTGTATAGTTCAAAAGAAGATTGTAAGGACAATTTGTGGCTAAATTGCAACTCCACAAAAACTGTATATCTAGAGGATTTCAAACAGATGGAGAATCCCATAGATGAATAATAGTTGCAAGAGCCAAGCCAAGACAAGTGATGCCGTGATATAGGACATTACAATTTTGCAAAGGATGACTATTTGTAGAATGACTTTGTATGGTTCAAAAGAAGATTGTGAGAACAATGCAAAATCTTGGATACAATCACAATATAAGATTTTGGTGTGTTGAGAAGCATGTGTTACTATGTTCCCCAATGTAGATTCATGGTTGTTTTATCCAACTACATGAATTAGAACAAAGAGGTAGATTGTTGCAAGGAGAATCAAAACTCCTAGTTGCTCCAAAATTGCAACCACTAAGGTGCATAGAGCCTATGAATATGGCATCCCATCATTGTGTATATACACAATCATGACTTGTGGTAGTATCTTAATCTAGACGAATGTTAAGTAATTGAAAAGTCACAACCCCAGATTACAAGGTCCCATAAAAATTGCAACATGAGGGTGCATGGAATGAGAGGGTTGACATAATGGAATGCGAAGAGCCTATGAAGTTGACATCCCACAATGTGTATATATGCAACCATGATTTGTGATAATATCTTATTTTAGATCAATGTTGGTCATTGGAAAATTTACAACCATAGATTACAAGGTCCCATAAATTTTTGACATGAGGGTTCATGACATGAGATTAGGAATATTTGTGAAGCTCAAATCTTGTTTTATACCAATGTTGGGCATTGGAAAATTCAAATCCCTAGATTATAAGGACCTAGAAAAGTTGTGACATGAGGGTGTGTGACATGAGACAAGAGAAGTTATGGAAGCTTAACTCTTGGGAAATGCAAAATCGAATAGCCATGGCAACATTACATAGAATAATAGTGGCCAATGACTAATGGTTAATGCATTTGGTAGTGTAACTCATAGTTGTTAAGATTCCAATTGTGTAATGAAAATGCGACAAAGAATAAATGACAAATTTTGTAAAATGAATGCTTGTAAAGTTCAAAGATGGATGGCCTTCCAATTTCTCCATATGATGAGATTATAGTTTAGTTGCAAAATATTGGCAAAAGTTTTCTAAATTTGGTTGAAGTATAGTTAATGTGATACTAAATGTACACATAGATGTAAGCAAGTTAAAGGGTAGTTATAAGTAAGTTAAGGATTCTCCCCGAGTTTGTTTGAGAGAAAAAAGTGTATTGTTATGGTAAATTTTGGGATAAAGTGTTTGCTACGAGGTTGTATTTACTTCCAATTCAAGTCCTTAGGTTAGAGAACATGATATTGATTTGCATAACAAAGTTCAATTCATAAGCACTTTACAATCCTAGGCTACATTTTGTTGCAATAAGATTGCGAGTCTAGAGACTTTCAATATTGAAAATCCCTAAAGTTAATTGCGGAGTGTGTGTTGTAGGTCATAGTAATAGAGCGTTTATTGTAATGTTACATAATTTATTTGCGAAAGCTTCGTAATAGAGCTATAGAATGCATCTCAATGATTAATGGTATTAAAGAACACATCTATTAACTAGAAACTATTAGAGGTTTAGGTTCCTTCAGAGAGAGGATGCTAATCAAACTCTTGCACATAGAGGACCAATATAAATCCCATTGCAATCAAGAGAAACACGAATCCCTACAACCACATAAGAAAGCGTAACAATTTTTTTAGAATTTACAATTTAAGCCCAAGTTCTTTGATGTCTCAAATAATGTGTTTTAGTAAGAAGAAACATGAAGAGAAAATAGTTGAAAATAATGTGTTTTAGTAAGAAGAAACATGAAGAGAAAATAGTTGAAAACAATCAAATCAAGAAAAAAATGTGAAGGTTCTTTGACATGTACCCATGTAAACGAGATACAATTTCTTCTCTAGATGAGTTGTCAAGGAAATAAGGCACTTTTACTAAGGAAGATGAATGTGGCATATTGAAGAAGTCCTAAAAATATTTCCAATGCTATTCAGTGTAGTCCCCACTTTGCCTCCATTCAGTCATATTGTCATGGTTTGATGTGGAAGGATTGCCAAGAAAGAGAGCCTTCATAAGTGGACATATGAAGCAATGATCCCTAACGTCCTAGTAGCTTGTATGTCATTAAAGCATAGTAAGGTCCTCACAATGAAGGAGAAGAAAACCTTCAGTGGAAGCTTGAGAAAAATTCAAGGTTGAATGACCACACTCTTAATCAAAGGGATTTTAGTATCTCTATAAAGCAACATATATATCCTTGAATGTGCATTATCTTTGAGAGTCTAAATTGGTTTCCCCATAAAGAAAACAAGTCTCTTCTTTTTATAAAGAATGAACATCACCACTTGATGTTGTAGGTCATTGCAACCCCCATCAACATTCATCCTTTCTAGCACACCATTTTGTTGACAATTCTTTTGAGTGTGCAAGACATCAAAAACTTTCCAGGATCTTAGAGGAACAAGTCAATGGAGGAAACTAAAATGACAAACATGGTGTTTTACTTGGTCTGGAAGAGTGGCACCCAAAAGAACCTAGTGTGGGTGGATACAAGAATCCTGGGAATGGAATAGAGTAGATCCAAACAACTACCAAAGTGGTTAGAATACTTCTAATGGTGGATTCGAGGGATCAAGGTAGATAATTAATAATGTGCAAATCCAAATAACTAAGAAATGCACATCTTAGGCCAAATGTTGATGTCGATGATATATCACAAGGGAAAAGAGATGCAACAACATTAATCTCTAGGTTCAATGAGGAGGGATATTGGATACAAGTTTATTATCGAGAGAACTGAACATTCGACATGATTTTATTGTTATGTTTTCCCCCATTTAGTAGAAAATAACTTGAATGAATGAAGCATTGCATATTGCTAAAAATTCATCCAATCGCGAAGCAAAATAAATGAAAAGACAAGCAAGCACACATAGTTCCTCATTTTGGCACTTCTATTTTGTACATGGACCAACATGTTAATTTTGTATATATATTTTACCTAGGGTGCTGAGTGTTATAAAATGCACTCCATAATGTACATGTACACACTGTGTTAAGATGTATGACCAAGTAAAGTTCATAGTGGGAGGTCAAGGCCAATGCTCAACAAAAGGATAGATTAGTTCACCAAGCAAAATTTTGTTTTTGCCTATGTTGATATCTAGACTATGATATAAATATGATGAAATATTAATACCATTGGATTAGAGAGGAAGACTATGATATACATATGAAATATGGATACCATTGGATTAGATAGAGACTATGATATGACAAGTAGTTCCCATCCAACTTGCCTCACATGCTTTGCAAAGATTGTAAGAACAAGTAAAATGAGGGAATATTGAACCCCTTACTCTGTGTAAAATAATGCCTAACTTTCCCATTGTACATAAGCTTCAATTTGAGACCATGATGGAGTTATTTTTTCATCTTGCATGCTCATTTTCATAGAGGTAGAGCGCATACCAATACAATCAAGGGCGATGTTACTATGGAGGTTGTGAATATGATGTATTCCCAGTTCGATGCTCATATTCTTGAGACTATTGTGTATAAAGATGAGAACGACAAGTTTTCCAAGATTTGACATAGTTTCTACTCCCTTGCGAGACTTTATAGTGTAGGATTGAGGATGGAGATCACTCCCATTGTTGATTAATCACATATTTCTTGAATTGATGCTATAAATATGAGCCTTTTACGAGTTGGCACTAGAAAATAGGTCTTGTCTAGTTGGTGCTAGAAATGCTACCCAATATGCCTCAACAATATTTATGATGACATCTTGAGTTGTTATAATTTTCACATTTCCTAGTTGGTCCTACCATGGGCTCAACAATGGTTTTGCCTTTTCTTTGTCTACCCAAGTGTGTTGCTATGCAATGTTTGAAGAAATTGAGAGAGCCTATAGATTCCCTAGGCCTTGTCATATCATACCCTGACTTGGAGTGACATTATAAACAAATGATTGTGAATGGGTGGTGAATGCTCGCTTCGCATAAATTTTTCGTACTTGTTTATTCTGAAGATAAGTATCCACAAGTTCTTGAAAGTTTGTCATAGTTATGTTGGTTTTGGAATAATAAATTTATGATTTCTGTTTTCACTTTGAAAGTTGCCCCACATAAATGTTTAGTCTACATATAACATTTTGTATAGCTTGCCTAGTTTGGTAGATGTGTGAATGATTTTACTTTAAGTTGAGCTTATAATATCAGAGTATTTCAGCTTGGAATATGGTAATTGAGTTTTGAAAGGCCTAGTTGAGTATTAATTAGAGAAATAACACTTTGACATCATAAAGGGAGTCCAGTGAATGTTTAGAAGTCTAAAGCTTCAAAGGAGTTCATGCTCCATTCCTAATGAATATGAGTTGGATATTTGATAGATAGGTATTATAACTTTGGTTTAAGCATTGAGTCTAAGGGATAAAATTTTGTTAACACTTACGAAAAAATAATCACTGCAAGGAGAAGTCTATTGTTTGATGCAAAAACATTTTTCAAGCTGGAATTTCTAATTGATTAAGAAGCCTAATAAGTGAAAGTTGACAATTTAAGTTCTCAAAAGGGACTTTCATGGTCATTTAATGCTTGGACAATTTGTTGGACCGACAAAAGATGTTGGGAAGTGGTTTCTAGAGCTTGAAGGTGTTTCAAAAAGACCAAGAGAAAGTTGTTTGAAATAGATTAACATAAAATGGCACAACTCAATTGGAGATGATGCTTCTTTTGGATAGGATGGCCATGAGTTCAAAACTTGGGAAGTCACTTTTTCATCCTAAGCCACCTCTACAATATTTATTAAGTATGGGGAAATGAACAAATAAAAAATTGGCTAAGAGTCGAGGCACTTCATAAATTGAGAAAATTAGACATCGGGAAATTGTTCTTAATGAACTCTATAGAATTCTCAATGTGAAGTTTAGGAATAGATTAGAAGTTGACTTAGTGTTGAAGCAATTTAGAAGATTAAGAATATTATATATTTTAAAATTGGTTTTAAGGTAAAATCCTATATTTTTGAATTGGAAATTTCTAATTAGGTGAAACTTCGATGTGTTAGGTACATTGAGAAAAGTTTCTCGATCAAAAAGTGATAAAAAAGTGAGTGTCATTGAGGTGAAAATTCTTGATCAAGTAAAAATTTCCAAAGTGTTGGGAACATTGAGAATGATGCACACATTAATAAATTTGTCCTGATAAAATACTAAAGACTTGTGAGGTACAAATTCCTTAATTGAAAAATATGTGACTAATTGCTAACGACTTTAGACAACGACAAAATTTAGATATTGGGAAGTGGCACATCAAGAATGAGTCACATAATGGTAAGTATTTTTTTCTAAGAGGTATTTTGATGATTACTATACAATGCTGTTCTAGGCCATTTTTTGAGCCAACATTCCTCAATAAGGGGTCAAACACCTAATGGGAAAGTTGCCAATGCACACAATGAAAACAAGATTGTCTAAAAAAGAGCTAGTTTGACATCTTGAAAAGTATCTAGTTTTAGACCAAACTAAAATCACAATGCTACATTAAATTTGAACAAAGGTGTTATCATTAGGAAGGGATTATTGTAATATTTCCAACATTATGAATCTATACCTCAATATTAACAACAATAATGTTATCCGTGACCCAAGTAGGTCCCTAGAATTTTCTAGACAATGCCCAAGAAAGGGCCATTTAGAGAGATACCTAGGAACCCATTTGAAGCAATGAACTAACTATGTAAAATATTACTAAGAGGAGAGCATGGGCGTGCAATTCCCTTCCTCTTTCATTTTTTTTTCCTAGCCAAGTTGGCCACAAAGCCCATTTTGAGCACATTGAGAAGTGTTAAAAAAGTTAACTTCCTAATTTGTGGGGGACACAAAATAGTAGATAAGTTCACATTTAGTAAATAAATAAGCATTGGTATCTTCTTTTAGAGGAACACAAAGAAAATTGTAGTGTTAGACCATATATGAATCGGGAACTTGATATAAATAGCCAAATTAGGCCTCTAGGTTACTTTTGAACATTTTGAATGGAAAAATATAACCAAATTACCAAATCTTGGAAAGCAAAATAGATAGCTAAATTGTTCAATTTGGCGATTTTACAATCATTGCAAACCCCTTTTGAAGGATAACACAAATACACAACTAGCTTTATGGATTGGTCTTCTATGATTTCATAAAATGCCATGGACAAGAGCCTATAGGCTTGATTGGAATTGTGAACTAACAACATAGATGAATTCCAAGATGCCTAAAAACTTACGTGAAGATGTCCATGTTATAGATATGAACATATGAGAAAAATATATCTAGTCAAATGAGCATAGGAACCAAGGGATCCCCAATGAATTGACATAGACCATGAGGATTTCAAGGGGTTGTAGGGAAGATAATGGGTGATTGTTGAAGGTCCACATTGAACAAAGCAAGATTAATGATCAACGCTCCATATCTCAACAAAGACATAGAGGAAACTACAACAAATAAATGGAAACAACCAAGAAGAAAAAAGTAGAATTCATACATGTAAGAAATTGATCAAAAGATCCAAAGATCTTGAAACAAAAATTCTTCTTCTAACTCTCCTTATTACCATTAATCATCTCTAGAGTCCTCTCATAAGATTTTTTTTGCATCAAAAGAATCATGTGATAGAACCCAATCATTTATAAACAAATAAAAGAGAAAGAGGTTCTTTTGAGATAATTTATAGAGATAGTACTATAAGGAGACCGCCCATCTTTGATGAGGAAGTGAAGCATAGAAAATAAACAAGAAAATGGTTGTTGGGAATAAAAATGTATTTCCACCTTTATAATTATTTTGGGAACATGAAGGCACAGATGGCCATTTACAATCTCAAGGGTAAGGCTTCCTTGTGGTTGTAACATTATTGATGAGTGAAGATGATAAAGAAAAAGAAGATTACTTGGAAGCAAATTAAGAAATATTTTGGACATAATATCAATTTAAAAAATATTATGAGAAGTAAATTAATTAATTTCTTGGCTTCAAGTAGAGTCGTTTGTTCATGGAAGAATACAAGAAGAATATTATGGAGTTTTTAAACTATGTTAGGTATGTTAATGATCCAGAATTGGATCTAGGAGCGAGATGGGGCTAAAAAAGGCCTAAAAATCAAAGTTCTCATAATCTCTTCAAAACGGATGTGTACATAGGCCCCAACGTTACAAACCCAACTCAACTTGAACGGGATCAAATGGACATCGTATTCTCTAGATATCATGATCTGTTCATTTTTACAAACAGGAAAAAACAAAATGATGACTGTACAGTCCATACAGTGCCACATGGTAGCTGACTGTACATGTCGTATGACCGTACAATTGACGTGGCAGGGTACATGGATGCTGACCATATAGTGATGTGGATAGGTTGTTGACTGGGCAGGTACAGGTGGACCAATCAGGGAGTGACATGTGTCACCACTACAAGGGTGACACATGGCACGCCCATATGGATTACGTGGCAGGTGACTGGGTTGACACCTTGGCCGACAGGTGGACCAATGGTTGATGGACACGTGGCATCGATTCAGGTGAATGGGAACGTCCCATGTGGCCCAGAAATGGGCTGCCACGTGGCACCCATTCATTGGTTTATGTTTTGGAATTTTTTTGGGTCTCCACCAGATTTGAACCTGCGACCACTGGTCTGGGCAACGTCTTGGCAGGGCTGGGCTAGCCAACCCACCCTCGCTTTGTATCTTAACCCTTATTCTTGCCACTTGTATTTAAACTTGCGTGTTTTTTGATATGGTAGAGGTTAGGGCTGGGGCTAGGCCCCAGCCCCCAACGCATACGACCACCTATATGTCCACACTGTTATTTGTTTGGCGAGAATGTATGGTATATCCCCCCGATAGATATGTTGGAGTTATCTCGATCGTATGGGATCGCATATGACCTGGATGAAAGTTGGCGTAGAGTTTCGGGGTTAGCCTTGGTCGACCGGGCTAACTCGTTGACCAAGGGGCATAACCCAGGGATAAACCATCGAGATCCTAACCTTTTTGCGAGCGCGTGGATGCAAAGCCCGAGGCCACATGGCCATATGTGCGACTAGGAGCCGAGAATAAAGGGGCTAAATACCAGGGGGCTGCGCTAAGTCTAGCGCTAGGCCATATGGAACGTGCTAGGTGACCAGGAGCCCGAGATAAAGGGGTTGTGCCCTAATTATATGTCAAAGTGGGTTTTTAAACATTATGTTATGATTCTTTATGGACTATTAGCCAGTTTTTGGAGATTTTATCCATATTTGGAGGATCTTGGGCGCTTTTTGAGGCCAGATCTTTAGGAGAAGTTGGGAGATGGTTACCAAATTCAGGCCTATAAAAGCCAGAGGCTCTTGAAGCCATGAGAGGAGGTTCAAAGAAATTTTATGCTGCAGGATTGTTGAGCCAAGGACATTGTTATGCAAGGAAGCTATTGAGGAGCGCACCTTTGTGGGCCATTTCTGGGAGCTTCGTACATCCATTTTCGGTGCCGTCAGTTTTGATGGGTCCTTGAGGTCTGGTAGAAAATGAAAAATTCATTGTTGTAATCCATTGGAACTTTCATGATGTACTTGAAAATATTGAAGAGAAATAAGAAATCCCACTTAGACAAGGCCCAAAGACATAGGTGAGATTTCCGAACTTCGTTATCACTTTGGTGTTTTATGGTTTGTTGTTTAATGCTTATTTCCAGATCTAAATATTCTTTATATGTCTTCTATGTTTCTTCTATAATTCTTCCTCTGTCATTCAACTTCCTAAATGGTTAATTAATACATGCTAAATAACTCAACCATTTTCGTTTAAAAGATCCTTTCGGATCAAGTGGTATCAGAGCTAGTTGACGGTTGGAATTTGAGTTTGCATGTTTACCAGGGAAAATCACATCTCAGTTGAGAAAATGACATCTAAACAGGGACTTTCTCAAGATGAGAGGGATATGCGAAAAACTCTCTTTGACATGGACGAGATGGTGAAAGTGTTGTATGAAGACTACTTGGAATGAAAGAGATCGGTTCAAGAAAAAGCTTCAAAGAACAACAAAGGCAAAGAAGGATTGAAGGAATTGCCTTCTACATCTATTTCAGAAAACATCTATGAGGTATGCAGTGAAGGCCCTTCATCATTTTCGCATAGTTCCCATCAAGATGGTTTTGGTGCATTTGAAAAACATACAAGAGGTATAGGTTTGAAATTGATAACCAAGATGGGTTATGAAGGAAAGGGTCTTGGATGTAAAGGCCAAGGTATCGTTAATCCCATTGAGGTTGTGGAAAGACCTTGTTATTTAGGATTGGGATATGGCGAAGAGGAGGTTGGAGCATTTTCTAGGATGGGCTCCAAAACTTCGGAAGCAAGTAATGCTTCAAATGGCCAGCTTAATTCATTGCAGGAACACTTCACGAAAGGTGATGGCGTATCACTCCATGATTGTGATAGTGAATGCAAGTCATCTGCAAAGAAAAGTGAAGATCAACAAAAAAAGTATAATGGTCATGATTTTTCCAAATCTCTTTTTGATTATAAAGAACATAATCATGTAATCTGAAACTTGTGGACTATGTATCCATGTACTTTTTGTTATTCACCCAAGCATTGTGTTGCCAAGTGTTGGAAGAGACAATATTTGTATAGGAAGTTTATGTTGACCAAGGAAGGAGACATGACATAAAGACTCGACTCCACAACGGAAGAAAAACTCTCTGCACTTGTTGCAACAGGGGTGGTGTAACATCTCCCTCTTGCGCACACTAAGCAGACTTATTCTTTGAGGACACTTGCGTGCAAGTGATCCGATTCTATATACGATTGGTTGTTGTGATTATGATTATGAGATATTGTGGATTTGATGATATGTTATTTTGTTGCATTTACATCGACAGGTGATTTTTGACTGAGTTCTCCTGAGTGTGTAGGACTCTGGATGTTGAGGATACCGAGGCATTGATGAAACCCCTTGGACTCCGTATCGAGTCAGGGAGTGGACTGTTAGGGTTTGAATGTTGTTGATGTGACATATGTACATATGATTAGATATTATGATGTTTATTTTTATTGCTTACATGATTCGTTGATGGATGCAGGCTGACGATAACTTGCCGACCAGACTCACATTTGGAGTAAACGGGTCATGCACGACAACCAGATACATTGAGGGAGAGGTGCGACAACAACCCTACCACAACCTACTAGCACTCCCGTAGTGGCTCGAACTGTAGGTTAACGATTACCTAGTTTGAGAAGACCCACGACGCCGTGAGGGCAGACTGTGATGGTCGCTCACGATGATTCTAAGGGTCGCGCAATAAGGCAGGGTCCTTATTCCTTAGAGGCCCTTAGTCTCCCATAAGATCACCTGACATAGTATTGACTCCGGGGGTTTGATGTCTACCAAATTTAGTCAAGAGTCAAGTGGCACCCTTGGAGCACGTAGTGTGTCTTGAAGGGCACGTCACGCAAAGAAAACGGAAGGAGGTGAGTGGCACCCTTGGAGAACGTAGCGTGTCCTGAAGGGAACGTCGCGATTTAAATTATGATAAGTTAATAAACCTAGTGCCTAGAAAACTATGCCTCCTTAGGACCTGGCCGGGCTTAAAATAGATGATGGTTTGAGTAAAGTTTAATAACTAAAAGTTCCCTTAAAAATTGTTGCCTAGCCTAGTGAAATTAAAACCAAGGTCTAGGTAGAACATGTGGATAAAGAAAAACTAAATAAACATGTAACAAGAAGGGGGGTAAGAAATTCAAACTTTAATTATCAAAGTAAAAATTATAATTGAGGATTAAATTTATTAAAAGGGTAAATGGTTGTTTTTATCTACACTTGCTAAATTGATTTTTAGTTAAAAAGGAAAAAAGGGGAAACTTAAAAGAAAATGAAACTTAAAGAAAAGGGGAAACTTAAAGAAAAAGGGGAATGCCCATCTTAGTAAGGAATCTAGCCTTTGGGAATTTCTATTTATGAACTCAACTAGGAATTAAGTAAGGTGTAAGCCATTTAAGAATTGTAAGGGAATTTTTGGACACCGAGGAGCGTTTTTAGGAACACTTTTAGGTGGGTGAGAGAAATAAGAATATTTAATTAATTAATAAATTGATTTTCTGGTGCAACTAGGGGATCAGACGACATGTGTACGGGGGAGGTTTTTCCTAATTAAATAAATGAAAAATGAATCTAATGAGGGTTTGGGAAACTAATGACCAAGAAAACTCTATAAAAAGGATGGCGAAGGAGGAGTGTGGATCACATTTGGCTAGCGTAACGTTACACTGTCGAAATTTTATCTTGATTGAGTTTTCACTTGTGGGAGTTGGGATATTGAGCTCAGGAAACGAGTAGTAGGTCGACCTTGCGAGGAGAGCTAGGTGCTAGCATTCTTTGGTGTTGTGTGCATGGACCCTTTGCGGCTTGGGGGCCTCAGGGGGAAGAAGATTACCCGTAGCGTTGGCTGGGAGGTACCAATGAGGTCACATCGGTTGGCAAATGGGAGCTGGATGGAGCGCGGGACAATGACTTCGAAGCATTAATTCACATTTGGCTACGGTATGCATGTGTATATTTGTATTGAATGGTAGTTAAATTTCCTATATATGCATCTCTCTAACGTCGAAAGCACGCGTGCGTCACTGTGTTAACAATTAGTTAATTTTCTGTCCTGGAAATTTACGCTTGTGAAATTTGGTTGAACGGTAGTTAAATTATGTTCCCGCACCTTTAGTTAAGGTACTTATATTGTGTTAAATTTTATGTTTTATTCAACGTAATACTATCCAAAGATTTAATTTTTCTTCTTTCATCAAATTTGCCTTGAAGAGCCCAACGTTTTATGATTAGAGAATTCAAGGTTATCCCAGCCTTATGCTCACTGTACCTTTGATTGATTAATTCCAATAGAGAACCCAAACTCTGAATGTAAATGAATTCTCTACATTATTATTATTATTATTATTATTTTTAATACAAGAAAAATTGTGTTTTTATCGTCTGTTCCTTTATCCTTTAAGTTATTAGTTCGTTCCTGAGCAGTCGGCCAGGAGTCGAATTGACTATCTTTCACTCCGATGTTAAAGATTTAGATTCAAATGCCCTGCTTTCATGTGCATGGATAATAACTGTAGGATCATTTCTCTGCCGAACAAGGAATTCTCTCCTGGGCGTTTATTTCCTCAGCCTCTACGATTATTGTGATTTATTTCTCTGTGAACTTGTGCTTCCACACAACGATTTTGGGGAGGTCTCTCCAATTCACCAAACATTTTATTTCTCTGTGATTAATGTTGTTTTTACTCTTTGCAATTCGTTTTTAATTTTCCCAACAATTCCCTTGCCTCGACGATTAGTCCTGATGATGAATCCCGATTCGGATTCGAAACGTCGATGACAAAAATGACACCAACTGTGGATTATCCGGCAATTAATCTCGATACTACTCACCACAGAAATCTGAAAACAACAATTCCCTTGCTTGTACAATGAAATTTCCTCTTCATTTCTCTGAGATTCATGTTGTTTTTACTCAGCCATTCGTTTTTATTTAACAAGATTCCATTGTTGTGTGCATCGAAAATTACATTACTTTCTTTGCGCTTTTGTATGATTATTTCGTTGGTTTTTTCTTTGCGTGGGGAGACCCAGGGCGCTGCCCCCATCCTCTCTCTTTACCCAAAAAATCGTCTCAGATATCTCTGCATGTTACCCTTCTATCTCCGTGATTTGAGTACTGCCTTTTTCCCTATGTTTGGCGTGGATTTCTCAGCTTTGCTACCTCAAAAATCCACATATATTCCCTCTCGTTTGTTGGGTGTAGCCACCCCTTCAAACCTAATGTTTTCCTTTTTGTATTCCTCGTTTATTCACACCTCAAGATCTCCCTTATCACCACGCAATTTTTTTTTTCACTGTAGTAAATCGTTGGGTTAAAACGAATTATTCTGCTGAGAAAACTCGTACCAAGGCTTGTGCCCATCCCCTATCTGATAAATCTTATGATTAACACCCATTGAGGATACTAGCCATGACAACTGGCTAAAACTTGCAGAAAGGATGCTCATAATTTTGTGTTTTTCCATTATTGGTTTCTCCATGGAGAAGAATTGGATGTAGATTTCTGTTAGAAGGTCTGTATGACAAATTTTTTTGATGTGTGTAGTAATTGGGCTCCCGGATGAAGAAAAATGTCTTTATGTTTTTTTTAAAGGTTTGATATTGACAAAAAGCTGGTTCTGAATGCTCGCGCTCATTGCTGTAAGTTCATATTTTTAGTTAAAACAGTAAATATACAAGCCCTTTGGCCCCTTGTGATTCCTCGTCAGTGCCTTGCATGGGTGCTAACCTCAGTGGACTTATAGATTGGTCCTTCGGGTGATGGATATATGTTGCTAATGCTTGGTGTATCTCTCGATCTTCTTACCATGTGTGTTGTCGATGCCACATGGGACTAAGCCTCATGATCAAGGCCCAAAACCTTTTCCGGCAACTCACCCAGAATATCCAACCGTTTACTACAAGAATAAAACAAATGAGAATGTTTGCCTTGCTGTAACTGTTCCTTTCGATTGTTCCCAACCATTACAATGCCGAGTTGTCAAAGAAACAATTTTAATATCCATTTGTTGACAATGTTGAGTTTGTCAGAGGACTGGCAGGAACACATTAAATTTTCGTATATTAATAGCTGTTTTATAGCCATAATGCCGATGGTATTTATGTTGGTGAATTTTACCTTGCTTGTGGTGGTTTCCCTATTTGGATTCTGCTGTAATAGAGCATTTGTTGCCTTGACTATTAGGCAACGGATTTATTACTACGTAAACTGGCGCTGTGTTGATAGCGATGATTAAAACAACCGTCAACCCATTCAAGTTTTTATTTATCAGCCTTATAACTTTTAGCAACAATAGATTAATTGTTTTTATATATCAATTGTTTTATATGTCATCCTTTGACTTTTGCAACAACAGATTAATTGTTTTTATATAGCAATTGTTTATTTATCAGTCTTATATATCAATCTTTTAACTTTTGCCAATAGATTAATTGTTTTCCTTTGCAATGGTAATAGATTAATTGCTGCAATGGTAATAGATTAATTGCTTAATTGCAATGGTAATAGATTAATGACTTAATTGCAATGGTAATAGATTAATTATTGCAATGGTAATAGATTAATTGCATAATTGCAATGATAATAGATTAATTGCTTAATTGCAACGGTGATAGATTAATTGATTAATTGCAATGGTAATAGATTAATTGATTAATTGCAATGGTAATAGTTCACTCATTCACACTTAGTCATAATGATTTAACAACTAATTGTTTATGGTTTACTTGTGTAATAGTTTAATGGCTTGTACAAGATTAATGGTTGAGGGTTTAATAGTTTTATTAGCCAAAATGATTAATAGTTTAACAGTTAATTGGTTACTATGTGCCTGGTACCATAAGTTTAATTGTAAATGGTTGTTGGTCATAGTTGTTACACCACATATGTTTTCCTTGTAGGAAAACAAGAAATCCTTCGGTTAGTTGGGCAAATTAAATTTGAATGATGTCACCTTGCGTCTTGTTGAGTTGTTGATTGGGTGCTTGGGTATAGTCTTCGTATATTTATTGACAGATAATTCAGTCTCCTAGCGCGTGGGATTTTACTTGGGTTAAAGGTCTAGATATTCTATGTTGCGCCATGTTTACTGTCACGCCTATCACCTTGTGATGACATGATTCCTAATGAGGGGATCATTGCACGCCCTGATTGATAGATGCGAATGATAACCTGGCCAGAGTCTTGTGCTTCCCGATGTGGGCGTATTGTTCGTTGTAATTGATGTTGGTACTTGGTTCTGTAACGCCTTAATGTGATTGGTTTTGCTCGCCGTAGAGGTTTCTAGTTACTGGTCGTCGAATCCGTTGTGTCAGGATTGATTAATGTTTTCCTTTAACTTAGTAGGCGTGATCTTGTGTCTTAATGGAGGGATGTAGATACCTCCTTGTTCCTTAGAACAATCGTCGGCCTGAACACCTTAAATGGTCAAAATCGATGGGTACCTGGGCTTAAGCGTTTCTTATGTGTCTTGGAGGTCCTAACCTTGCAAGGTAGGATGGGCGGGTAGTCGTTTTTATTTTTCGTCTATGGATTATCGCATGTTTTGTCGAGTTGCATGATGTGCTAGTATGCTGGGTCGTTGTTGTCTATTTCCTAAATTGTGTAAGTTGTGTTGAGTAATTGTTGTCGTTGTTACTTTCATGCCAAAAAAAAAATAAAAATTTGCAGTTGCTTTGCGTTGCATGTAGTCGTAACGACGGGGGTCGTTACATATGATATCAGAGCTGGTTCGACCCCTGACTTGGGATCACTACGGATTCCGTTGATTTGATATTTGATTATAATGTTGCTAATTGAGATGACTTGTATTTGTGTAGGTAATCATGGTTAGAGGAAACCGCAGAGGCAAATGATGAGGTGTTAGGCGAGGAGGCGCGACGCCCCCAGTAGCATCCATGCCCGAGGGGTCTATCCCCCAGGCAGACGAACAGGTTGTCGGGCAGGAATAGCTAGCTGTGGGTGATGTGGTTGGGTTGATGGGGTCCTTTCAGTGGATGTTTGAGGCACTGATCAACCGTTTGGATAGATATGAGGCTAGGGCATCAAAACCCCTTGAGGGTCCATCGCACGCTCCAATCAATACTTGTAGTATTCACCGAGAACTCGAGAAGGTCCAATTTCTTGAGTTCTTTGGTGCCCCGGACGACGCAGCTGCTGAGGCATGGTTGGAGAATATGGAGATGTGCTTTGCACTTCGTGACTATACCTCCAACATGGAGGTCTGCATGGCGATATTTCAATTGAAGGGGAGTGCTCTTCTATGGTGGAAGACACTCCTGCCGCAATTGAACATGGAATTCGAGGACGTGTCATGGGAACTGTTTGAGGAACGGTTCCGAGGGAGGTATTTATCTGAGGAATTCATTGAGTGCCAGCTCAATGATTTCAACGCCTTGCGACAGGGTGACCGAACGGTGCCCAAGTACAAGGCCCATTTTATGGAGTTGCTTCAGTATGCTCCGCACCTGAATACCGAGAAACTTAAGGTCAACAAGTTCGTGTTTGGCCTTAATGTCAAGATTCGTGCAAAGGTTAGGATTCTAATACTTCAAACCTTGCATGATGCTATCCAGAAGGTCCTCATAGCATAGGAGGAGCTTATCAGCGGGGGTCAGAGCGAGACTCTAGCGAGACCAAGAGGACAAGTGTCATCTGGTGCGCAACAACATCAAACACCAGCTAGACATTCACTAGGATATCGTGGCTTCCAGAGAGGATCCACTTTCACTACACCTCGGCGACCAACGCCTCAACAATGGACTCCTTACTGAGGACCACAACAATAGCAGCAACATCGACCGCAACAACAACATTTTAGGCCTGTTCAGTAGAACAGACTAGGGTTCCAGGCCGATGGGCCGTCAGCTTCTACTTCGGGTACTAGGAGTACTGGACCGAAGAAAGGGTGTTGGACATGTGGGGAGCCACATTACTAGTGTGACTGCCCAGTGGAGAGGAACAAAGCATCTAGATCAACCGGACCCACTACCGTGGGATATTTGGGCAAGGTCCATCGGATTCATGCAGCGATGAATAACTGCTAGGTAGAGCACCAGTCGACTGTGCTCGAGACATCAAGTACAGTCGCTGACCAGAATTTTAGTATTTTGATAGATCCAGGTGCTACAAAGAGTTTCATTTCTGGTGCCACGCTAAAAAGAATTAAGGTAAAGGCATTCAAACAGGACGAGTTTAGCTTTGTAGAAATGGCTTCGAGAGCCAAACAAAAGGTTGGTGGGAAGGATATGGGCTGTAGCCTTAACCTCAGAGAGTTTGTTACTAAAGACAACATGTACTTCACAACCTTAGGGTCTTATGATGTCATGATCAATATGGACTAGTTGGAATTGCATGATGCGATACTCGACTGTAAGACAAAACAATTGAGCTTGGTCGTTGACGAGGGACAAAGATGCGTGATTGTAGGTCAGAACTAGGGAGTCTCCCTGAGGTTAATATCTTCCTTGCAGCTACGAAAGAGCTTGTGCAAGGGATGCAAGCTTTATGTGATCCTTGTGTTAAATGAGAAGAGAGTAGCGGAAGGTCTAGAACACCTTCCTGTGGTGAGAGAGTTTGCAGACATCTTCCCCGAGGAGTTACCTGGGATGCCGTCGGAGAGGGAGTTGGAATTTACCATCGACCTAAAACTGAGAACTGAACCGATAGCAAGAACACCTTATCAGATGTCGACCCCAGAGTTAAAGGAGTTGAAAATGCAACTGAAGGAGTTGCTAGACCTAGGAATTATATGTCCAAGTGTGTCACCATGGGGTGCGCCTATTATATTCATACGGAATAAGGATGGGTCGTGGAGACTCTACATTGACTATCATCAATTGAACAAGGAAATGATCAAGAATGAATATCTGTTGCCAATGATTGATGATCTGTTTGATCAAATTAAGGGTGCGATGGTGTTTTCAAAGATCGAATTGAGATCAAGGTATCACCAATTAAGAATCAAGGAGGACAACATCCCTAAGACCACCTTTAAGACGAGGTTTGGAAATTACGAGTTTACTGTTTTACCATTTGGACTGACGAACGACCCACAGGTATTTATGAGTTTGATGAACGGGATGTTCCGCGAATACTTGGACAGGTTTGTCCAAATATTCATTGATGATATTTTGATTTACTCTCGGATGATGGAGGAGCATGGCGAGCATTTGCGCTTAGTGCTACAGTTTCTACAAGAGAAAAAATTGTTTGGGAAGCTGTCTAAATGCTCGTTTTATCAATCAAAGATTCACTACTTAGGGAATGTCATCTCCAGCGAAGGTATCGGTGTGGATCCAATAAAGGTCGAGGCTATTATGGAATGGCCTACACCGACGAATGTCCCAGAAGTGCGTAGCTTCATGGGTTTAGTGGGATACTATCGACGGTTCATCGAGGGTTTTCGAAGATATAAAATCCGATCATGAAATTGGAGAAGAAGAACAAGAAGTTTGTTTGGACCAAGAAATGCGTGGAGGCATTTCAGAGGCTCAAGGAGCTGTTGACAAAAACATCGATACTAAAGGTCCCTAACATGGATGCAGACTTCTTGGTATGCACTGATGCATACAACGAAGGCTTAGGCAGAGTCTTGATGCAAGGCGTTCAAGTGATTGCTTACATCTCAAGAAAGTTGAGAAGGCATGAGGATAACTATGTGACACACGATTTGGAGTTGTTAGCCATTGTTTATGCCTTGAGAGTTTGGAGACACTACCTTATTGGATGAAAATTTGAACTAAACATGAACCACTGTGGTCTACAACACATCTTTACGCAAAGYGACTTGAACGCGCGACAACGACGTTGGTCGGAATTTCTTAGCGAGTACGATTTCGGGATTACTTACATAAAATGAACAATGAACATAGTGGTAGATGCATTGAGTCAGAGAGCACGCATCTTTTCARTGATTCCTCTTCAGACGAATCTACGTGGAAAGATCCTAAATTTACAGTGCGACGATGACTGGTACAAAGAGGTCAAGGATTTTATCGGACAAAACACAATGATGGTACCAAAATTTGAGGGATTTACTGTGGACAATGACATATTATTGAGATTTGAAGGTCAAATTTACATACCACCCAAAAACGAGTTGAGAAGTTTGATCCTAAACGAGGCTCATAGAGCAGTGTACATGGATCATGCTGGAGTCATGAAGATGAGGTCAAACCTTAAACCCTTATTCTTTTGGAAAGGAATGAAGGAAAACATCGTCAACTACGTGGCCATATATCTGGAATGTCAGCAGGAGAAGGCTGGACATATACATTTGACATGATTTCTACAACCACACGCTATTCTGTAATCAAAATGGGAGGTCATTTCAATGGATTTCATTGTTGGATTTCCACTGATGGCAAGGAGACACGACTCAATTTTTGTGGTAGTCGACACTCTGACGAAGAGTGCTCATTTTATTCCTATGCGTACGACATACCAGACACCTGACATAGCTAGAGTTTTCATTAGTGATATTGTGAGGCTGCATGGCGTTCCTAAGAGGATTATATCCGATAGAGGATCGATGTTTACATGACGATTTTGGACTAGTTTCCAAGAGGCCTTAGGAACCCAACTTAACTTTAGTACCACATATCACCCAGAGATAGACGGGAAGACCGAAAGAACAAACCAAATCTTGAAGGATATGTTGCGTATGTACGTTATGGAACAACAAAAGCGTTGGGAAGAGTTCTTCCCACTGGTGAAATTTGCATACAACAACAATTATCAAAGCACCATTAAGATGGCGCCTTTCGAGTTTCTTTACGGGCGACCATGTCAGACGCCTTTGAGTTGGTATCGACTTGAGGATAGGGTCCTGGTGGGACCATAAGTATCCAAGAAATGGAAGATCAAATGAAAAAAATAAGACAAAGGATCAAGGAAGCGTAGGATCGGCATAAGAGTTATGCCGATGCGCATCGTGTCGATCCTAGTTATGAAGTTGGCGATTGTTGGCATAGGGGCAGACCTGAGGTTCAACGCTTCAACAACGCACTGACAAAACCCTAACTACTGGCCCTTTCGGCAACACCTACGAAGCAAATGAAGTCTCACCCGAGGTAGGGGTAGGGGGGGTTGCAGGACACAGGTATCTACAACCAAGCTGGGACATAGATCTGTGATTATTACACTTAACAGAGAAATTAGTCTCATTCACATCGCAGATTAGACCCTCATTACAGATCATCGCAGTAACAAAAAAGATCAAGTACTTTCCATCACTTAGCACAGCATTAAATCAGATGTAGCATTCATTTACCATCAATAAAGTAGTAAGCATCCATATATCTATCCAACATATATAAATATCAATGCACTAATAGATAAACAACATAAATAACATCCACAACATCACACAAAGCACATAAAACACATGATATACGTGGTTCACCCTAGTGTGGGGCTACGTCCACCAACTTCTTCTTCTTCTTTATTAGTCTTCAATCTCTCTACATGCATCTTCTCCTGTACACAAAGCCACAGAGCCAACTCCACAGAGGATAGGAGATCTGCGCATTGCACACTAGATCCTCCTTCCCAAAATCAGGCCAAGGCATAGAGCCTTACATACAATGTCTGTGCACTAAGAAATTTACACAACACTTGCAATTAGCTCCACAAGTCTTAACATACTCTTGCACAAAGCCAACTAGTCATGCACTAAGCCAATCACTATGTCAAAACAATACCTAGCTAGACTTCTTACATTTCTTAGCTACTTATTTATACATTTACAAAAGGGCCTAATCATGGGTAATCCCATGGGCCGACATCCCTTAACCCATTACATTGTTGGGTATGTGTTATATTATTTGCATGTGTGTGTGTGTGGGTGCATCAGATACGACAAATGCGTCTAACGATCCCTTCACCTAGAGCTCTGCCGTGTGTGCTTGGTGCTTTCCTAGGGGGGTCCCAGGGGGGGCAGCGCCCCAAATTTTTTTTTTGGGCAGTTTTTGCTATTTTTAGCGGATTTGTAAATTAATCCCGGATTAAGGGATTAGGGTTTTGGTATCTATGGAATACCTAAAAACATTGTATATATTGTATGGCGAATGGTGAAATTCGATATAGTGAAAATAAGAAAGGTTTTCCCGGTTGAGGGTTTCCGGTATAAAATCTCTGTGTACTCTGTGTATGAGCCATTGATTAATTTCTGTATTGCTTAAGAATCTATATGCATTGCTTTACTTCACAGGTTTAAAACTTACATACATAAACCCTAAAATCCCTTTGTTGGGTACACAAGCTCGCAAAACAAGTGATATCTCGTGATCTCAGCTTCGCTTGGGCACTCCATCATCGACCTACCTGTCAAAGTCCCAAAAGTGGTCAAACATGACCAATGTTTCCTCAAAACTTGGTCAAGGGCCAATAGGCCCCCAACACTCACCCGTGACTCGTCTCGAGTCACTCAGATTTGGGTAACACTGCTTCGAAGGCCTCGAGCTTAGTTCGAGCTACCTCGACTTGCTGTTTCACCAGAGCCTCCTACTTTGTGAACTTCTGAATTACTTGCTTTGTAACAGGCCCTTCCAGGCATTGTTCTACTATTTCAACCACTTGGTCTAGATTGGAGCCTTGTCCTTCAATCTCTTCAAAAATCATGCAGGCTTCGTCCTACAATGGTTGTAGCCTTTGTGTAACTTCCATGACTCTGCCCTATATGGCAGTAATCTGTTGCTGGACTACACGCGGTTCCTGTGATCTTTTCATCCTCTCGACTGTAGTAAGCAGCTTCATCTGTGCTTGAACTTCCAGTGCCTGCTACTTCGTCTCCTGTAGCTGTGCTTCAAGTTTCCTCAGCTCTAGATCTTTTGCACGACACTCATAGGTCTACTCACTTCGATCACTCAGTTGCTTACACTCTGAGGCAAGTGCCCTGATTCTTTCTACTCTGTTCTTGGCAGCTTCTTCCCTCTAATCACACACTTCTTGCGGAGTGCTCGACACTGCTTGGAGATCTAACTCTGTTGTCTTCTCTTGAAGTTGATGAATGACCTCATCGAGCTTCCCCACTTGTATCTCGTCTGACTCTAGTTCTTCCTTTGTCAATCCCGACACAGAGGAAAGTTCTTTAGTCACCGCTTCTTTTACCGCAGTCTGCTCTGCGAGCAACTAGTCTTTTTCTTCCTATATCTTCGCATTGTTCTGATCAAACTTCGCTTGAATTTCATCTTTCTCCTTCTGCGCAACTCAAAGTTGCTCTAAGACCTCCTCCTTTTCTTGCTTTAAGGATTATTTAGCCTGTTCCTTTTCTTCTTGGACTCGTTGAAGTCAAGCCTCTGTTGCATCTACTAATCTTCGTAATTGGGCGGGCACGTCCCCCAATTCTGCAATCTTGGACGAAGAAGGTGCAGTAGGTAATGTGCGGCACGAATGGATGGCTTGCTGTATCTTGATGCAGGAGCATCGTAAGCAAGCCAACAAAGCAAGCCGAAAAGCAGAGGACAGSTGGAAATGCACCAACACACATTTTGAAAATGTTTTGAATTTGAAAAAGGAAACATTAATGTAATATCTAGAAAGATATTTTTTCTTTTATGATTTAGATGTTGTAATACAGATCCTAAGCGGTTTCTCTCATCTATTTTCTGGAGGTATTTATTTTAATAAATGTAGAGTAGTTGTTGTATTTAATTTCCGATTAGATAGTTAGAGTTGTAGGAGGGAAAACTCTAGAAAGCTCCCCCGTATGTATTGTATTGTAAGATTTATTCTCATTGTAATTTGTAAGAGTAAGAAGCTGTAGAGAAAGAGAGCACAGATAAGAACAGAGGTTGTAGAATTGTATAATCATATAGTGGTTTCTATAGAACCCATGTACAAATGTGCTTGGATTAATATAAATAAGATTTGGTCCATTTTCATGGTGTTGTGATGAATACTGTTTACATCTATTGAATGGCACGTTTATAGTTTGCTTATGTTCTCTGTTATGCATTTGTTTCAATGCTATGTGTGTGTGTATGCTCTTGATTTCATGTTGAATGTATGAAGTCTGTGAGAGGAGAAGTATGAGTTTCAATTGTTTCTTGTCCTGAGAATTCCTGCAAGGAGTGCAGTGAAAGTCTACAAGGAGTGCGTTGACGAGGTTCTGAGTTTCATCTTAGAAAATGCTCAGGAGAGACACCGTTGTTCTCATACCATCAAAAGTGCAGGTGTAGTACAAATTCATGCAAGGTGTGCGTAAGCTGGTTGAAGTCTTAGACTTACTCAATGAAGGAGGAAGGTTGAAGAACTGCTGTTGCAAGGAGTGCACGAAGTTGGAAGTTTGAATAACCAGAGGTTACTGTGAATGCCGCAAGGAGTGTGCGCAAGAACCATTTTTAAGCCTTGAGTTCGCAACAGAACAAAGCTCAGGAAGGATAGAGATTTGGAAGAAGTTCAAAGAAGGACGAGGTCTAGAGTCACCTCGCCGAAGCTAAGTTCGGAAGGAGAATTGCCGAAGTTTCATGGACCGTTAGATCTTGCAGAACAATGGGGAGGTTAAGGATGAGTGTCTTTCAGCACTCGTAATCTAAGGAGGAGTAGTGGCCGTTGGATTTGGATCAATGAGAGCCGTTGATCTCGCGCTTGAATTTCGTTATTTCGAAATTCGGGGCGTGGAGAAAGTTTATGACTCAGAGTCGAGAGTTATGAACTTCCGATTCATGAAGTTCTGACAAAATAAGGACCATCAGATCGCAGGAGGTTCAGAGCCATTGATTTGTGGTGAGAAGTTATCACGATTTCGGCTATCAGTGAAGGCTGTTGTTGTATTGCAAATTGCCGATACGCGAAATCTCGAGGTGATGAAATATTTGGGCCCCAGGCTTTAGTCAAAGGTCACATCAGTTGGTCACGTGGGTAAGAGTTTGTGCTTTGTGCTTGTTCACACAGGCGTAACTCCGAAGAAGGACCTGTGGAAACATTTGTGTGTGCTTAAGATTCCTATAGGGGATCAAAGAGTCAATCAGACTCAGAGGAGAGAAAAGAACGATCCTTAGACTGGGAGGTCAAGCAGAACCTGCTGAGGTAGGGGTGCTTTTCCAGGTGGTATCAGAGCCCAGACTTTGAATTATGCATGAATAGATTTGAAAAATGCCTCTGAGAATACGTCAAGAGAGACCAATGCCCGATCTAGCCATGGAAATGGAAATGAGAGAACTTCGTGCTCGATTAGATTCTATGGAGATGACAAAAAAATGAACAGCTGATGCTAGAGATGTTTGTGAATCCAAGAATGAGAATGAAGCAAGACCCGACGAAGAAGAAGTTGTAGCCGAAGATGCTACAGAAGAACGTCTATTCAGGGTCGTTGCAAGAATAGGTGCGAAGGAAAAAATGGATATTCCGATGTACGAAGGCAACTTAGACATTGAGGAGCTGCAAGATTGGTTTAGAGCTCTAGATAAATACTTCAACTATGAGGATATCGAAGAAGATAAAAAGGTTAAACATGCTATCACTAGACTTAAAGGGCATGTAGCACTATGGTGGGATGAACCGCAGGATGACAGGCATTGCAAAGACAAGAAAAGAATCAAAATCTGGGATAGAATGGTAGCAAAGATGAAATCCAAATTCATACCCAGAGATTACCAAATCAATTTGTTTCTAAGAATGCAAATTTTGAGACACAAAGGGATGACAGTGAAAGAATACACTGAAGAGTTCTACAGGATAAACATTATAGAAGGTCATCGTGAAGGTGATGATGAAAAGGTCGCCAGATACATGAATGGTTTGAGATATGACATACAAGATGAGATGAGCATGGTGACAATTTGAAATGTGGAAGATTCTTATCAAATGGCTTTATAGGTTGAAGAAAAATTGGGCCAAAAGTAAGGTCAAAGGGGCAGAGGTAGAAGTCAGAGCAGAGGCAAATAAATTGGCCAAGACAAAGTACATAAGCCCAAGGATGAAGAAAAAAAACCTCATAAACACCTTGAAAGAGGAGGAAGTTCACAGGGAAGACAATATGCCGATAAGAACACTTTTCCGCGAGCAAGAGGAAGAGGAGGAGGCAGAGGAGGAGGCAGAGGAGGTGAAATAAAGTGTTTTTTCTGTGGAAAGATAGGACACAAATATTTTGAATGTCCTGATAGAAAAAGGGATGGAGGAGGAGCTCACACTTCATAGGTGTAAAGGCGAAATGTTGAGGCAAAATATGCAGAAGGTGAAAGATCCTTAATGATGAGGAAAATTCTCTTGAAACCAGAGAAGGAGATGGAGAATCCAGTCCAGAGAAATATTTTGTTTAGAACTGCTTGCAAGACCAAGGATAGGGTATGCAAGGTAATTGTGGACGGTGGAAGCACTGATAATATTGTATCAACATAAATGGCAGAGAATCTGGAATTGGAGATAGTTGCACATCCAAGCCCATACAAAGTCTTGTGGTTGCAAAAGGGACATAAGGTAACAGTCACTAAACAATGTTTAGTTGAATTTAAGATAGGAGGTTAGAGAGATGAGATTTTTTGTGATGTTATTCCCATGGATGTATGTCATATTTTGTTGGGGAGACCATGGTAATATGACATAAATGTTGTTCATGATGGAAGAAAGAACACATACACCTTGGAGAAAAGTGGTAGGACGCATATGTTGATGCCATTTGAAGACAAGAAGGTGACATAAGAAGCAATAAAAACTATACTTCTCATGAGTGGGAAGGAACTTATTGATGAATTCAAGAAAGAAGAAGACATGAAATTTGCTGTGGTAAGGAAACCTAGAGTCATTTTGACCAGTGCTTCGATAGATGATCTACCGGAGGAAATTCAGGAAATGCTGGAGAATTTCGCTGATATAATGGTGGACGATTTACCTTGTTCGTTGCCACCCATCTGAAGCATAATCCATCACATTGAACTTATACCAGTATCGAATTTACTGAACAAAGAAACATACAAATTGACGCCGCAGGAGAATGAAGAGGTCAAGAAGCAAGTCCAAGATTTGATGGACAAAGGGTTGATTAGAGAAATCTTGAGTCCATGTGCTATGCCAACAATGTTAAGTCCAAAGAAGGATGGTGGATGGAGAATGTGTATAGACTCGAGGGCTATAAACAATATCACCTTCAGGTATAGATTTCCTTTACCCATGATGGATGACTTGATGGATTGCTTGAGTGGAGAAAAGTTTTTTTCAAAAATTGATTTGAAAAGCGGATATCATCAGATTAGAATGAGAGAAGGTGATGAATGGAAGATAAAATTCAAAATGAATGAAGGGCTGTATGAATGGATTGTCATGCCATTTGGTTTGACGAATGCGCCAAGTACTTTCATGAGATTAATGAACGAAGTCTTGAAGGATTTCATTGGAAGGTTTGTAATTGTGTATCTTGATGATACAATGATCTTCAGTGAGACTGAGGAGGAACATTTGAGACACCTAACTCTAGCGATGAGGAGGTTACAACAAGAGAAGTTGCTAATAAATTTGAAGAAGTCATCTTTCATGAAGAAATAACTCATTTATTTAGGGTTTGTGATCTCTTAGAATGAGTTGAAGATGGATCATGAGAAGGTAAAAGAAATCAGAGATTGGCCATCGCCAAGGAATATCTTTGAAGTCAGAAGCTTCCATGGATTAGCCAGTTTTTACAGGAAGTTCATCAGAAAATTTAGTGGGATTAGTGCATCAATGATGGACACAATCAAGAGAAGACATAAATATTTTCATTGGACAAAGGAAGCAGAGAAAAGTTTCAAGTTGCTGAAGGAGAAGATAACTGAACAACTAGTTCTGGTTTTGCCAGACTTGAGTAAAAAATTCCAAGTCAGATGTGACACAAGTGGATTTGAAGTTGGAGCAGTCTTATGTCAAGACAACAGGTCGATTTCATACTTCAGTGAGAAGCTGAACGATGCCAAGATGAAATATTCCACATACGACAAAGAGTTTTATGCAGTCATACAAGCGCTGAAGAAATGGAGGCATTACTTGGTTCCAAAAGAGTTTGCTTTGTATAGCGATAACCATGCTTTACAATTCGTAACCAGACAAGAGAAATTGAACCAAAAACGTGCGAAATAGGTTGAATTGATGCATAACTTTACTTTTGTTATAAATCACATTTATGGAACTGTTAACACGGTTGCTGATGCATTGAGCAAGAAATGTTTGATTCTGCAGGAGTTTTGTGTAAAGACCTTAGGTTTTGATAGCCTTAAGGATATGTACAGAGAAGATTCAAACTTCTAGGACGCGTATGAAGCATGTGAGAATCCTGTTCTAAGAGACAGAAGCCGATGGATTGAATACCTAATCTAGGATGGATTGTTATTCAAAGGAAATCAGTTGTGTATCCTGAAGAGTTCCATGAGGGAAAACATTTTGAAGGAGAAACATAGTGGAGGATTGGTTGGACATTTTGGCCATGACAAAACATTTGCGCAACTAAACAACTTATATTATTGGCCAGGGATGAGGACGGATGTCAAGAAATTTCTCAATAGATGTAGAATTTTCCAGCATGAAAAGGGGAAAAGACATAATACATGATTGTATCAACCATTTCTAGTACCAGAGAGGCCGTGGGATGCGGTAAGCATGGATTTTGTGTTAGGACTGCCAAGGACACATAGGGGTTGTGATTCCATATTCATGGTATTCAACCGATTCTCTAAAATGGCATATTTTATTCCATTTCAAAGAACCAGTGATGCAACTCACATTGCAAATATGTTTTTCAAAGAATTTGTTCGACTTCATGGTTTACCCAAGAGTATTGTTTCAGACAGAGATACCAAATTTATTGGTCATTTCTGGAGGACATTATGGAAAAAACTGGGGAAACAATTATCTTTTAGCTCAGCATATCACCTTCAGATGGATGGACAGACTGAGGTAGCAAATCGAAGCTTGGGAGATTTGTTAAGGATTTTGGTAGCTGAACATCACAGTCAGTGGGATCAGATTCTGCCAGAATCAGAATTTGCGTATAATTACTCACCTAACAAGAGCACATGACAGAGCCCATTCCAAATAATGTATGGAATGTAGCCAAGAGGATTATCTGAGTTGAGAGACTTATAACATAGTAAATTCAGGAGTGMTGGAGTAAAAGATTTTGCAGCAGAGATGCAGGAGCTCCACAGTAAAATCAGAGAGTAGTTCAAAAATTCCAACTAGGAATACAAGCGCAAAACAGATCAACACAAAAGATAAATTCAGTTTGAAGTGAGAGATTTAGTTTTAGCACACCTAAGAAATGAAATATTCCCAAGGGGAACGTATAATAAACCGAAGATGAAAAAGATAGGACCGTGTAACATCTTGAGGAAATTCGAGGCAAATGCTTATGAGATAAAATTGCTATATGGTGTGGGAATATTGCCCATATTCAACATAGCAGATATGTATCCTTACAGAGCAGATGAAGTAGGAGAAGCAGAAAGATAGAAGGAAATTCAATGGGTCAACTAGATGCCTGTAGCTGAAAAGCCATAGATGGAAAAGATCATTGATCCGAGAGTTAGCAAGAAGACCCATAGAAGGACATATTTCAAATATTTAGTGAAATGGAAGGGACACCCGATTGAGGATGCGAGTTGGGAAAGTGAAGCAGAGATCCAGAAACATGGAAAAACGGTGCAAGATCTCATGAATTTTTCAGCTAGAGGAGTATGATGCATGAGCATCGTAAGCAAGACAACAAAGCAAGTGCAAAAGCCGAGGACAAATGGAAATGCACCAATGCACATTTTGAAAATGTTTTGAATTTGAAAAGGAAACATTAATGTAATATCTAGAGAGATATTTTTGATTTTATGATTCAAAGGTTGTAATACAGATCTTGAGCGGTTGCTCTCATCTGTTTCCTGGAGGCATTTATTGTAATAAATGTATAGTAGTTGTTGTATTTAATTTCCGATTAGGTAATTAGAGTTGTAGGAGGGAAAACTCTAGAAATCTCCCCCGTATGTATTGTATTGTAAGAATTATTCTCATTGTAATTTGTAAGAGTAAGAAGATGTAGAGCAAGAGAGCACAGAGAAGAACAAAGGTTGTAGAATGGTATAAGCATATAGAAGTTGCTATAGAACCCATGTACAAATGTGCTTGGATTAATATAAATAAGCTTTGGTCCATTTTCATGGTGTTGTGATGAATATTGTTTACATCTATTGAATGGTATGTTTACAGTTTGCTTATGTTCTCTGTTATGAATTTGTTTCAATGCTATGTGTGTGTGTATGCTCTTGATTTCGTGTTGAATGTATGAAGTCCGTGAGAGGAGAAGTATGAGTTTCAATTGTTTCTCGTCCTGAGAATTCCTGCAAGGAGTGCAGTGAAAGTCCGCAAGGAGTGCGTTGACGAGTTTTTGAGTTTCATCTTAGAAAACACTCAGGAGAGATACCGTTGTTCTCATACCAGCATAAGTGTAGGTGTAGTACAAATCTGTGCAAGGTGTGCGCAGGCTGGTTGAAGTATTAGACTTACTCAACCAAGGAGGAAGGTTGAAGAACTACTATTGCAAGGAGCGCACATAGTTAGAATTTTGAATAACCAGAGGTTACTGTGAATGCCACAAGGAGTGCGCGCAGAAACCCTTTTGAAGCCTTGAGTTCGCAGCAGAACAAAGCTCAGGAAGGATAGATATTTGGAATAATTTCAAAGAAGGACGAGGACTAGAGTCACCTCGTAGAAGCTAAGTTTAGAGAGTTGGGAACTTCAGGGCATGGAGAAAGTTTATGACTCAGAGTCGAGAGTTGTGAACTTCCGATTCGCGAAGTCTCGATAGAATCTAGATCGTCAGATCATGGGAAGTTCAGAGCCGTTGATTTTTGGTGAGAAGTTATCGTGATTTCGGCTATCCATGAAGGGTGTTGTTGCATTGCAAATCACCGATACGCGAAATCCCGATGTGCCGAAATATTTGGGCCCTAGGTTTTAGTCAAAGGTCACATTAGTTGGTCACGTGGGTAAGAGTTTGTGCTTTGTGATTTTTCACATAGGCGTAAATCTGAAGAAGGACCCATGGAAACATTTGTGTGTGATGAATATTCCTATGGGGGATCAAAGAGTCAATTAGACTCAGAGGGGAGAAAAGAACGATCCTTAGACCGGGAGGTCAAGCATAACTTGCTGAGGTAGGGGTGCTACGCCATATCTCCTTTAGATCCTTCTCAATTATTTCATACAACTTCTCCTGCTTTGCTCCATATCACTGTAAGATATCCTTTGAAGCATCCTCCACGACTGCAATAATTAGATCGACATCGTCTTCTGTGAGTGTGGACTTCATCTTGGGCTTATTGGCGCATGTATTCTTTCTTTCCGAGGGTTTTTGTGGAGAGACCTTCATTTTCTTCGATGTTTTGGCCTCGGTAAGGGGATCCTTTGGCAATGTAACTTCACCTTTTTCTTGATTTTCTCCTTCTTCCCCCCCTCTTTCTTGATTTACTTCGTCCCCTCATCCTCCTGCAGGTGAGTGAGGCCCACTTTCCTCCGAGGTGGTGTCCTCCTCATTAGTCTCTATGTTCTTTACTTCCTCCTTTTTCTTATTCTTCTTTGCGTTGTTCTTCCCAGCATACTCGACCTGGGTGACCAAGGGGATTCCAATGATGTCGGTGTCAGAGAGTTCTGCATCATCAATTGGGACAAAGAATTCTTCCGACCATTCCTTGGTGATCTCCTCCATATCTTCGTTGGTCAGTTTATAATAAGACTACAAATCCTTCTTGCTTTCATCCCTATGTGAAGTAATATAAATAAAGTGTCGATTTGCGCGGAACTTCGCTAGTGGCATGTACTGATGTAATGTGTTAGGGGTCATGCGTGGAAATGCCTCAATAACACACTTCAACTGTTGGTAGTAGGCATGGAAGACATCGTTCGACTGCCACTTCTTCGACATGTCATTTCTATACCACAAGGTGGAGAACCTCGCGACCAATGGCTCCGATGACTCAACTTTTTGAAATGTCGCTCCTTCCGACATCTTCCAAGTGACATATGCGATTAATACCAGTAACTAGCTAAAACAAAATTCATAGCCCTAATCCTGCGCTTCACGGAAGTCTTTCTTGAGATCGTTGACGAAGTAACTCACCCAATTCATTTTCATTCCTCTACGCACTTCCTTGCGAGGTCTACTACGAATCCAGTGACCTGTGTCAGACGACTCTTTTTAATGAGCTTGCCAGCTATAAGATGACAAGCTAGGCACACTGCGCCATCCTAGATGGAGGCTACCTTGTAGCCTCGCTTTCCATTTTCTACGTCACCATAGTCCTCCTTTATGCACTGTGCTAGGGAGCGATCTGAAGTCTTCCCTGGGTAGAACTGGTGAGGGTCTGGTGTCTGCATGCTCAACCCTCTAATCAAGTGGATCAATGCGGGATCCATAGTAACGCACCTTTCAAGCCACAAATATCCTCCGTGGTAGCACGATAAGAGGAGTTTAACGCAAGCGTTAACCTCCTGATGTCGACCAAAGTGAGGGATCTTCATTATGTTTAGTATCGTGGACTGTACCATCTCCTTAATCCACGACTAGGAGACTATGCGTGACTTCTTCCTAGTTGTCTTCATCAAATACCTATGTGGTGTGAGCATGGTGTAGTTCTTTCTATCATCGAGGTTAAAATCACTGTTCTTTAGAGTTGGGATCTGTCCTAGATGGGGTCCAACTATGCGTATCCTTAGGATGTACACAATGATTAATGTATACTCAAATTTACGTGGGATACTATCGTGGTTAACCATGCCAACCAAAGGCCGTAAGTACTCTAGCAAGACCGACGGGATCTGCTTTGCGTTAGCCAGATCATCGCGGTGCTTGCTTCGCTTCTCAGTAGCACGGCTAGAATGACGTCTAGTCGAGGGAGATGCTTGCAGTCCCCCAGTCGACGACGCCTTTATTCGTACAAACATAACTCTCTCATACATGATCTCCACAAGAATCTCCTCCACAGACTTCTCTAATGCGCTAGGTTCACCCGACATTCACACTTGTAACCAAATAGATCAGGTAGGCGAAAGAACAAGTGAGGTAATCAAATAGATGGCGAGGTATAGAAGGCACAACATGATACAATGGATTCTCTGTTAGCTTGGATATTCACGGGTAGCAAAAAGTGGTCCCGACGCAACGTCTGATGGGTTAAATAAACAAGTGTCGTAATAGATTCCTCCAACGGGCAGGAATGCGTCCATCAATGTGGATTTGTCCGTTATGGCGCAGTCCCAATGGTCCAATGACAGTCATTCTGTCAATAACTACGTTTCTAGCCATTCTAGAGTGTCATTCTAACGGTCGGGGTGCCTCCAACGGTCATATTGCTTCGCCGTGGTGAAGTCCCATTCTGCGTGGTTCTGCTATTCCAACGAGGTTCAAGTTCTGTAGATCTGCCTCTTGTGAAGTCTTCCTTCTATTTTCTATAGCTTCCTGCAAATTAGCTTTCTTCTTATTGATCTCCCTGGCCTTCTTTCGAGTGATCTAAACTTCTGTAACAATTTTTGGAATCCTCTTCCCATTCTTGTTCTTATCTTCTCCTAGTAAAGTGACTTCACACTGTTGATGTTCTCTTATAGATTCTGCGGTTAATGCACCTTCTCTTGCTATTTCCAGGGTGGCTATACTTCTTTCTTGCATGGGCAGGTTCTTCAAGTCTTCCTGCGTTCTTTCAACTTCAACATATAATACTCTTGCCTTCTGTTGCTTCAACTTATCCTCTTGTTCTTTTATTAGTCATGCTATTTTTCTAGCTATGAAGTCCCTTAGTTCTTGATTTTTCTATTCTGTAGCTTGCTCCTCTACTTTCCTTCTGATCTGATCCTTCTCAATCCAGGTATTTCCTAACAAAAGTGGAAAAGGGGCGTTGTTCTCAACAAATCCGATAACTTCAAAGTACTCTTCTGTTGATGTTTCATGAGAAATCATAGGTATATTAATAACTATTCCACATAGGGTTATCATATTCCTTTAAACAAGCCTATCCTTCCCAATGAAGGTATCATAGCAGGCTTTCCCAAAATTTACCAAGTGCTTTCTGACATAATATTCACGTGTGTTTCTTCATCCAGTACACAGTGTATGTCAAAGTCTTCTATTCTTGTAACTATGAACTGTTTTTATTTCAAGATCTCCGACACACTGACATCCTTGTGGTCATCCATTGCTTTTTTTAACTGTACTAACATAGTCTGAGCTTTCTCTGATTCTTTCTCTTTCTGATTACCCAACATGCTCTTAGCCTCTTGACTTTCTTCAAAATTTTCTTGTCTCATGTTCATCTTTTCAACTTTAGCAATCATCCGTGGGCAATCCTTAGCCTTATGACCAACAATTTTATAATAGAGACAAATAGGACCTGTACCAGGTCATTCCTTAGCAAGATGTTCCGGTCTTCTGTAACTATAACATAGTGTCAATCCTCTCTTTCTTTTAAACGAGCCCCAACCTCTCCTGTACTGTGCACTGGGATCACAATGCTGGACCTGCAATCTGCAAAAATTCTTTCTAGGTTTCTACATTCACTTATTAGTCCAAAAATTCTTTCTATGCATAGTAATACCATATCTTTCTCTATTTCTATCAAATTTATTAAGATCAACTCTTTCTTCTAACTGTGCCCTAATTTTCAGACTAGGAAAAAATCTATCAAACATACCTAGATTCATACTTACGACGCAAAAATTTCCACTTATCTTACCCTTACCAGAGCAAAAATCTTTAAGATCTTACCTCTTTTATTCGGATCCGGTTTCTTTCTTAGCACAGAGCTTCACAAGTCAAGTAGAATACTGCTCACTACAACAATAAATCTATGGACATAGCTTTCTCTTTTCTTCAGTGCCCAACAATCATAGTTTCAGGTCCCGACAACATAATCATTTGTTGGCATAGGGGTAGACCCGAGGTTCAATGCTTCAACAACGCACCAACAAAACCCTAACTACCAGTACTTTTGGCAACACATGCGTAGCAGATGAAGTCTCACCCGAGGTAGAGGTAGGGGGGGTTGTAGGACACAGGTGTCTACAACCAAGCTGGGAAACAAATATGTGATTATTACACTTAAAAGAGAAATTAGTCTCATTCACATCGCAAATTAAACCCTCATTACAGATCAACGCAGTAACAACAAAGATCAAGTACTTTCCATCACTTAGCACATAGCATTAAACCAGATCTAGCATTCATTTACCATCAATAGAGAATTAAGCATAAATATATCTATCCAACATATATAAAGATCAACACACTAATAGATAAACAACATAAATAACATCCAGAACATCGCGCAAAACACATCAAACAAAGGATATACGTGGTTCACCCCAGTGTGGGGCTACGTCCACCAACTTCTTCTTCTTTATTAGTCTTCAATCTGTTTACATGCATATGCTCCTGTGCACAAATCCACAGAGCCAACTCCGCAAAGGACAAGAGATCTGTGCACCACGCACCAGATCCTCCTTCCCAAAATCAGGCTAAGGCACAGAGCCTTACATACAATGTCTGTGCACTAAGAAACTTACACAACACTTGTACTTAGCTCCGCAAGTATTAATATAATATTGCACAAAGCCAAATATTCATGCACTAAGACAATCACTATATTAAAACAATACCTAGATAGACTTCTTACATCGCTTAGATACTTATTTATACATTTACAAAAGGCCTAATCATGGGTAATCCCATGGGCTGACATCCCTTAAACCATTACATAAACCCGAAAATCTCTTTGCTGGGTCCACAAGCCTGCAAAAAAAGTGAGATCCCGTGATCTTAGCTCCCCTTGGGCCCTCCATCTTCGACCAAACTCTCGAAGTCCCAAAAGTGGTCAAACACGACCAATGTTTCCTCAAAACTTGGTCGAGGGCCAACAACGATCGAGTCATATTGCGGGTGAAACCGCATAAGAGTTCGATCAAGTTTGGAAACGGTGCTAAAATATCTCCTAGGTTCGTGGGACCTTTCGAGATTATGGAAAGGAAGGGGCCCGTGGCCTATCGACTAGCCTTGCCTAATTCTTTGAGGCATATGCACGATGTTTTTCACGTATCTGTTTTGAGACATTATGTTAGTGATCCTACACAGGTTATTGACATGCTTTCCTTGCAGGTATCGGATGAGGGTGCACTCATGGCGGAGCCAATCCACATCTTGGACCATCTTATTCGAAAACTACGACAGGGAATACTATATCAGGTCAAGGTCCAGTGGGACAACTATAGGCCACACTTGACGACCTGGGAGGACGCGTATGATATGCGTCAACAATTTCCATTTTTGTTTGATAAATAGACTTATGATATCGTGATACACTTTATTTCGACACTTAATTACTGTGAAACTTCGAGACAAATTTAAACCAAGAGGGGATGTATGTAACATCCCTCTCTTGCACGCATTGAGCGAAATTATTATTTGAGGACACTTGCATGCAAGTGATCCAATTCTATATACGATTGGTTGTTGTGATTATGATTATGAGATATTTTGGATTTGATGATATGTTATTTTTTTGCATTTACATCGACATGTGCTATTGAATGAGTTCTCCTGAGTGTGCAGGACTCTAGACGTTGAGGATTCAAAGGAATCGATGGAACCCCTTGGACTCTGGATCGAGTCAGGGAGTGGATTGTTAGGGTTTGAATGTTGTTGATGTGACATATGTACATATGATTAGATGTTATAATGTTGATTGTTATTGCTGACATGAATCATTGATGGATGCAAGCTGATGATAGATTTTCGACAAGAATCACATTTGGAGTAAAGGGGTTACGCATGACCACTAGAGACATTGAGGGAGAGGTGTGGCAACAACCCTACCACAACCCACTAGAACTCCTGCCATGGATCGAACTATAGGTTAACAATTACCTAGTTTGATAAGACCCATGATTCCATGAGGGAAGATTGTGACAGTCGCTCATGATGATTCTAAGGGGCGCGCAATAAGGCAGGGTCCTTATTCCTTAGAGGCTCTTAGTATCCCACAAGATCACCTGACAGAGTATTGACTCCAGGGGTTTAACATCTACCAAATTTAGTCAAGAGGCAAGTGGCACCCTTAGAGCACGTAGTGTGTCTTGAAAAGCACGTCGCACAAAGAAAACCGAAGGAGAAGAGTGGTGCCCTTGGAGCACGTAGTGCATCCTGAAGGGCACGTCACGATTTTAACTATGATAAGTTAATAAACCTAGTTCATAGAAAACTATGCCTCCCTAGGACCTGGTCGGCCTTAAAATAGATGATGGTTTGAGTAAAGTTTAATAACTAAAAGTTCCCTTAAAAATTATCGCCCAACCTAGTGAAATTAAAACCTAGGTCTAGGTAGAACATGTGGCTAAAGAAAAACTAAATAAACATGTAACAAGAAGGGGGGTAAGAAATTCAAACTTTAATTATTAAAGTAAAAATTATAATGGAGGATTAAATTTATTAAAAGGGTAGGGTTGTTTTTATCTACACTTGCTAAATTGATTTTTAGTTAAAAAGGAAAAAGGTGGAAACTCAAAAGAAAAGAAAATTTAAAGAAAAGGGGAAACTTAAAGAAAAAGGGGAATGCCCAACTTAGTAAGGAATCTAGCCTTTGGGACTTTCTATTTATGAACTCAACTAGGAATTAAGTAAGGCGTAAGTCATTTAATAATTGTAAGGGAATTTTTGGACACCGAGGAGCATTTTTAGGAATGCTTTTAGGTGGGTGAGGGAAATAGGAATATTTAATTAATTAATAAATTGATTTTCTGGTGCAACTAGGGGATCGAGCGACATGCGTACAGGGGAGGTTTTTCCTAATTAAATAAATGAAAAAGGAATCTAATGAGGGTTTGGGAAACTAATGAATAAGAAAACTCTATAAAAAGAATGGCATAGGAGGAGTGTGGATCACATTTGTCTTGCGTAACGTTACGCTGCCAAATTTTTATCTTGACTGAGTTTTTACTTGTGGGAGTTGGGATACCCAGCTCGAGTAATGAGTGGTAGCTCGACCTTTCGAGGTGATATGGGTGCTAGCATCCTCTAGTATTGTGTGCATGGCCGCTTTATGTCTCGGGGGGCTCAAGGGGAGGAAGAGTACCCCTAGTGTTGGCTGGGAGGTACCAGTGAGGTCACATCGGTTGGCAAGGATGCGCTGGATGGAGCGCACGTGAGACAATGAATTTAGAGCATTCACATTTGGCTACGATACACATGTGTATATTTGTATTGAATGGTAGTTAAATTCCCTGTATATGCATCTCTCTAACGTTGAAAACACGTGTGCGTCACTGTGTTAAAAATTAGTTAATTTTCTATCCTGGAAATTTACGCTTGTAAAATTTGGTTGAAGGGTAGTTAAATTATGTTCCCATGCCTTCAGTTAAGGTACTTCTATTGTGTTAAAGTTTATGTTTTATTCAGTGTAATACTATCCAAAGATTTCATTTTTCTCCTTTCAACGAATTGGTCTTGAAGAGCCCAACGTTTTATGATCAGAGAATTCAATGTTATCCCAACCTTATGCTCACTGTACCTTTGATTGATTGATTCCAATGGAGAACCCAAACTCTGAATGTAAATGAATTCTCTGCGTTTTTTTTTTATTGTTTTTAATACAAGAAAAAATGTGTTTTTATTGTCTGTTCCTTTATCATTTAAGTTATTAGTCTGTGCCTGAGAAGTCAGCTAGCAGTTGAATCGACTGTATTTCATTACGATGCTAAAGATTTAGATTCAATTGCCCTGCTTTCCTGTGCATGGATAATAACTGTAGGATCATTTCTCTGCCCAACAAGGAATTCTCTCTTGGGCGTTTATTTCCTCCTTAGCCTCTGCGATTATTGTGATTTATTTCTCTACGAACTCGTGTTTCCACACAACGATTTTGGGGAGGTCTCTCCAGTTCACCAAATGTTTTATTTCTCTACGATTAATGTTGTTTTTACTCTCTGCAATTCATTTTTAGTTTGCCCAACAATTCCATTGCTTGTACAACGAAATTTCCTCTTCATTTCTCTGCGATTCATGTTGTTTTTACTCAATCATTCGTTTTTATTTAACATGATTCCATTGTTGTGTGCAACGAAAATTACATTACTTGCTTCACGCTTTTATATGATTATTTCATGGGTTTTTTCTCTGCGTGGGGAGACCTAGGGTGTTGCCCCCATCCTCTCTCTTTACCCAACAAATCGTCTCATATATCTCTACATGTTTCCCTTCTATCTTCGTGATTTGAGTACTGCTTTTTTACCTACGTTTGGCATGGATTTCTCAGCTTTGCCTCCTCAACAATACACAACTATGCCCTTGCGCTTGTTTGTAGCCACCCCTTCCCACACAACATTTTTCTTTTTGTATTCCTCGTTTATTCACACCTCAAGAGCTCCCTTATCACCATGATTTTGTTTTTCACTGTAGTAAATCGTGGGGTTAAAATGAATTATTCTGCTGAGCGAACTCATACCAAGTCTTGTGCTCAACCCCTATCCGATAGCTCTTATGATTAACACCCATTGAGGATACTATCCATAACAACTAGCTAAAAACTTCGGAAAGGATGCTCATAATTTTGTGTTGATCCATTATTGGTTTCTCCACGGAGAAGAACTGGACATAGATTTCTGTTAAAAGGTCTGTATGACAAATCGTTTTGATGTGTGTAGTAACTGGGCTCCCGGACAAAGAACAATGGATTTATGTTTTTTTTTAAGGTTTGATATTGATAGAAAGATGGTTTTGAATGCTCACGCTCATTGCTGTAATTTCAAATTTTTAGTTAAAATAATAAATATACAATCCCTTTGGCCCCTTGTGATTCCTTGTCAGTGACTTGCATGGGCGCTAACCTCGGTGGACTTAGAGATTAGTCCTTTAGGTGCTGTATATATGTTGTTAATGCTTGGTGTATCTCTCGGTCTTCTTAGCATGTGTGTTGTCGATGCCACATGGGACTAAGCCTCATGATCAAGGCCCAAAACCTTTTCCGGCAACTCACCCGGAATATCCAACCGTTTACTACAAGAATAAAACAAATGAGAACGTTTGCCTTGCTGTAACTATTCCTTTCGATTGTTCCTAGCCATTGACAACACTGAGTTGCCAGAGAAATGATTTTAATATCTAGTTGTTGACAACGCCGAGTTTGCCAGAGGATTGGCAGGAACACATTAAATTTTCGTATATTAATAGTTGCTTTATAGCCACAATGCCGATGGTATTTATGTTGGTGAATTTTACGCTGTCTGTGGCGGTTTCCCTGTTTGGATTATGATGTAACAGATCATTTGTTGCCTTGACTATTAGGCAAAGGATTTATTACTGCGTAAACTAGCGCTGTGTTGACATCGATGATTAAAACAACCGTCAACCCATTCAAGTTTTTATTTATCAATCTTATAACTTTTGGAAACAATAGATTAATTGTTTTTATATATCAGCCTTTGACTTTTGCAATAACAGATTAATTGTTTTTATATAGCAATTGTTTATTTATCAGTCTTATATATATATCAGTGTTTTAAATTTTTCCAATAGATTAATTGTTTTCTTTTGTAATGGTAATAGATTAATTGCTGCAATGGTAATAGATTGATTTCTTAATTGCAATTGCAATGGATTAATGGCTTAATTGCAATGGTAATAGATTAATTGCTGCAATGGTAATAGATTAATTGCTTAATTGCAATGGTAATAGATTAATTGCTTAATTGCAATGGTGATAGATTAATTGATTAATTGCAATGGTAATAGATTGATTAATTACAATGGTAATAGATTAATTGATTAATTGCAATGGTAATAGTTCACTCATTCGCACTTAGTCATACTGATTTAACAACTTATGGTTTATGGTTTACTTGTGTAATAGTTTAATGGCTTGCGCAAGATTAATGGTTGAGGGTTTAATAGTTTTATTAGCTAAATTGATTAATAGTTTAACAATTAATTGGTTACTATGTGCTTGGTGCCGTAAGTTGAATTGTAAATGGTGGTTGGTCATAGTTGTTACACCACATATGTTTTTCTTGTAGGAAAATAAAAAATCATTCGGTTATTTGCGCAAATTAAATTTGAATGATGTCACCTTGCGTCTTGTTGACTTGTTGATTGGGTGCCTGGGTATAGTCTTCGTGTATTTATTGACAGATAATTCAGTCCCTAGCGCGTGGGATTTTTCTTGGGTTAAAGGTCTAGATATGCTATGTTGTGCCATAGTTACTGTCATGCATATCGCCTTATGACGACATGATTTCTGATGAGGGGATCATTGCGTGCCCTGATTGATAGATGCAAATGATAACCTGGCCAGAGTCTTGTGCTTCCAGATGTGGGCGTATTGTTCGTTGTAATTGATGTTGATACTTGGTTTTGTAATGCCTTAATGTGGTTGGTTTTTCTCGCCGTAGAGGTTTCTAGTTACTGGTCGTCGAAGCCGTTGTGTCAGGATTGATTGATGTTGTCCTTTAGCTTAGTAGGCATGATCTTGTGTCTGACGGGAGGGATGTAGACACCTCCTTGTTCCTCAAAATAGTCGCCAGCCTGGAGACCTTAAATGGTCAAAATCAATGGGAACTTGGGCTTGATCATTGCTTATGCGACCTGGAGGTCCTAACCTTGTAGGGTAGGACGAGCGGGTAGTCATTTTTATTTTTCGTCCGTGGATATCGCATGTTTCATCCAGTTGCATGATGTGCTAGTATGTTGGGTCGTTGTTGTTTGTTGGCTGAATTTCTTAAGTTGTGTTCGTCGTCAAGTTGTGTTGATTAATTGTTGTCGTTGTTACTTTCCTACTAAAAATAAAATAAAATTTTCATTTGCTTTGCGTCGCATGTAGTCGTAATGATGGGGGTTGTTACAGGTGGATATCAAAAGGCTAATTATTGGAAATCTAGAGCTTCGTCCAAAGAAGGAAAAAATGATTGTGCATGTACTCACAAAGGAAGAGACATTAACAACGAAGCAATATGAATGCTATGAAGGAAAGAAACCAACCACTTGGTTTTTCCATAAGTAGATGTCACATATTCATTGTATTTTGCTTCCATTAATGTAATCACACATGTTGAAGTGATGACATGTTATAACATCATTTTTGTACAAAATGGTGTTTTGTTTATCCTTATGAGTATGTAATCAAGTAAAGGTCCATTTTGTAACCTTTTGGAGGACCAAAATGTCTTTAGTGGGGAGGTGTGATCCAGAATTGGATCCAGGAGCCAGATGGGGCTAAAAAAAGCCTAAAAATAAAAGTGCTTAGAATCTCTTCAAAATGAACTTGTTCATAGGACTCAAAGTTATGAACCCAACGCAACTCGAACAGGCTCAAACGAACGTCGTATGCTCAAGATATCATGATCTGTTCATTTTACCAAACAAAAAAACAAAAATGATGACTGTATAGTCCGTACAGTGCCACGTGGGAGCTGACTGTATTGGCCGTACAATAATACAAATGATGTGGCAGGGTACGTGGATGTTGATCGTATAGTGATGTGGACATGTTGCTGATTGGGCAGATACAGGTGGATCAATTAGGGAGTGACACATGTCACCACTGCAAGGGTGACACGTGGCACACCCATACGACTTATGTGGTAGGTGATTGGGCTGACACCTCGACCGACAGGTGGGCCAATGGTTGATGGAAATGTGGCATCAGTTCAGGCGAATGGGAACGTGCCACGTGGCCTAGACATGGGCTTCCACATGGCACCCATTCATTGGTTTATGTTTTGGAAAATTTTTGGGTCTCCATCGGATTTGAACCTACGACCTCTGGTTTGGGCAACGTCTTAGCAGGGCCGAGATAACCATCTTGCCCTCGCTTTGTTTCTTAACCCTTATGCTCACCACTTGTATTTAAACTTGTGTGTTGCTTGATATGGCGGAGGTTAGGGCTGGGGCTAGGCCCCAACCCCCAATGCATATGACCAACCATATGTCCACACTGTTATTTGTTTGGTGGGAATGTATGGTATAGCCCCCCTGGCGGATATGTTGGAGTTAGCCTGATCTTATGGATGGGATTGCATATGAACTGGATGATAGTTGGCATAGATTTTCAGCGTTAGCCCCGGTCAGCCGGGCTAGCCCACCGACCAAGGGGCATAACTCAGAGATAAACCGTCGAGATTCTAACCTTTTTGCGAGCACGTGGATGCAAAGTCCGAGGCCACATGGCCATAGGTGCGACCAAGAACTGGGAATAAAGGGGCTAAAGACCAGGGGGATGTGCCCATTCTAGCGCTAGGACATATGGAGCATGCCAGGTGACCAGGAGCCCGAGATAAAGTGGGTTTTTAAACATTATGTTATGATTTTTTATGGATTATTAGCCAGTTTTTCGAGATTTTATCCATATTTTGAGGATCTTGGGCCCTTTTTGAGGCCAGATCTTTGGGAGAAGTTGGGAGATGGTTAGCAACTTTAGGCCTATAAAAACCAGAGGCTCTTGAATCCATGAGAGGAGGTTCAGAGCAGGTTTATATTGCAGGATTTTTGAGCCAAATCCGTTGTTATGGAGGTAAGCTATTGAGGAGCGGACCTTTGTGGGCCATTTATGGGAGCTTTGTACATTCATTTTTGGTGCCGTCAGTTTTGATGGGTCCTTGAGGTATGGTAGAACATGACCAACTCATTTTTGTAATCAATTGTCACTTTCATGATGTACTTTAAAATATTTGAAGAGAAATAAGAAATTCCACTGAGACAAGGCCCATAGATGTAGGCGATATTGCCGAACTCTGTTATCACTTTGGTGTTTTATGGTTTGCTATTTCATGCTTATTTCTAGATCTGAATATTGTTTATATGGATTCTATGTTTCTTCTATAATTCTTCCTCTTTCATTCAACTTCCTAAGTGGTTAATTAACACATGCTAAATAACTCAACCATTGTCATTTAAAAGATCCATTCGGATTAGTTAAACATGGGAAGTTGAAGGTGAACCTAGTGGGTGGCACTCTTTGTATACAAAATAGATTAGAATAATAAAGCTCAAGGATTTGGATGTTAGTTTCTAAAGTCAGAAACAATGAGGATCAAGCACAGTAGCAACAACACTCATAAAAGAAGAAGTGAAAGGCAAAGTCACAAAGATGAAGAAGCATGGCTTTGAGCTATCCTCCCCATGCCACAACCAAGATGTTTCCTAGCCTAGACACCCTTCTCAAAGTAGAAGACATCCTATAGGTAAACTAGGAAATAATCCATAGACATTACAACTGCACGTGGATAAGGACATTATGCTACGGAGTACCTAAAGTAAAAATAAAATACCATATTCCTGATCAATGTACAATAACTATAAACTGTGGAGATTGTAGCATGTGCACCCAAGGATTGAGTAGGGAAATAATTATCCACCATGATTGAGGTCTAATTTAAGATGAGATGTTAGCATGTTTCAATTTTAATTAATCATGGAGATAGACTCAATTAAATTACATCTAAATTGGTTGGAAATTGCAGCCTAAAGTCGATTAAATAAAATGCTTTGTTAACTCAATTAACTATGGGAGATAAGAGGTGCGTGTTAAAACATATTATTGCTAAAGGGGTGTTTTTCCCTTAGAAAAGGGCATCTTATTCAAAAATGCACGAAAAGGGGGATAAAAACCCACTTTTCCCTTTTTATCCTAAGTTTAGCGCTCGAGCGTGTTGTGCTAAGGGGCACGTAGATCTGGGCAGCTGAGATCTTCGCGCTCAGATCTACGACGCACAATCCATATTGGACCCCCCTCGACATTCTACCTTTAATGAAGGGGGGGGGGGTCTGAGTAGGTGATTTTTCAAGCACGATCCCCCAACTACGTGGTGTCTCCTCATGAACTCAGACCCCCCCTGCACTAAACCTCTTACCGTCTACCCCCCCCTTTGAGTAGACCACCTACTGCCTCTACTTACCACCGTCTGCTCATGCTAACACCTGTCTTCCACTTGCCTGTCCCCTCTATGCTTCCATGTCATCACCTTTCATTTCTCTATCCCTCCCTGCCATGTGTCTCCCACTCCTGCTTCATGTCACATCTTCCTTTTCGCTTCTGACTCTCGCCTCCCACAATCTGTCTCCCATGTCACCTCCACATGTATGGTTGTCCCCACTCTCCTTTGCCACCGTGACCTCTCCCTCTTCCACCACATCCTCTCTCCTTGCCACATCACCCCCACACCTTTACACCTCAACGCTCATGTTCTGACGCCCATGCACTCCCGGTCATCGTTCCACCATCCACACCATCCAAACCATCCACATAGCTACCGCTACTTCACTATTCCGTGCTGGTTTGATTCAATCATCTCACCAAATCCCCTTGCCTTCCTCCACATTCGCCTCCTAGTGTCTCCGTAGAGGTCCAACAAAGCACAAGTGGCCACAATCAACATCGAAAGACCAATCACAGTGACAGGTGCCATGTTTGACTTTGTTCGTCCCAATCCCAATAAAGACAGTTAATGAAAGCATTTGAAGGTGGTTGAGACATCACCTCCTTCCATAAATAGAAGGCCAGAAAGGGACCAATCACGGAAGCAGGATGTCAGTCCAGTCTAACCAGAGATCACGTCTAACATAAGACTACATGGGTAGTCCGACTAACGTCTGCATGCACATATTGACAGAGAAGCTCACTAACGCAAAGCCTTGAGCGCATGACATGATCGCGCCTTGGGTAACCAGAGCCAGTTCTGAGTATATGTAGGCATTTTTTTCCATTTTTGTTGGTGTCGATGGTTGAGCTAGGCTCTTGCATTGTAAAGTTTTAATGAAACTCTTGTTTTCTAGTTATGTAGTTTGATTTGAGACTTCTTGTGTAATCTAAGTCAGCCTTCTTTTCTGTATCTTTGCCTCTGATACTGAATGGCTTGGGCATGGATGATCCAGTCGAGTTGCTGTAACTGTATTGTGATGTATGTTTGATTTCAGTCCGGTTATAATTTCATTTAGTTTCCTGAAACTCCGACTCCAAGAGGATCTTGCTTTCTGATTTTTTCATCCTTAGGCAGCTGGAAGACCTGATGTCCATAGCAGACCTTTACATTTTCTCCTCAAGTTATTCCTCCTACTCACCCTTACTATAACTTAGTGACTGAAGTCGAATCAATACCTCACATGGTTGTGCATGCTAGTTCAATTTTCTGAGTTAAAGCGATACCATCTTGAGTCTGCGCCCATTTGACCCCCCTTAAATTTATTCATTGTGACATACAAACTGATGGGTACTGGGCTTACCTCCTCTACAATCAGGAGGTGACTTATAGTGCTAACATTTATGACACCGCTGCCAGGGACGAATTGAAGATTTTCCTTGGGATAAAACGACAACGAGCTTCTGATTTTGAAGGTGCATCAAATATCATAACCATTGAATATTTCAACCTGCACCCGACGATTCCATTTATGCGAATCCACTGTTTTAGCTATGGCTTCTAGAGGCATACATGTGAATTCTACTCCACAACTGCCTCTTGCAACACCTGAAGATGACCCAGAGAAAGTCATCAGAAGATGAAAGATCCTCCAGGAAGGTACTTCAGCTGCTGAACTAGGTATTTCTAATGATTTTCACCATCCTCCTATAGAAACTCCAATAGATGTTTCTCATCTTCCTATTACACCATATGTTGGAGCTTCTAGAAGTTTAAATTTCAATAGTTTTCCTTCTAATTTCCCCTCTCCCAGTTGCGGTGTGGAAGGCTTTGACATTCCTTTTTCCCTAGGAGTTGTACCCTGGTCTGAACCCAAAACCCCTGAAGATTTTCCCACTCCAAGCTTCACCACTCCTCCTCCCGTTAAAGTTGTTGCTTTTACAGAAAGGGAAAGCACTGTTCCCTCAAGCCCTGTAGCGTTTTCCTCAAATCCTTTKCTCTTTCACTTTCCTCCCAGAGGCTCAGTTCCAACCTCCCCTGTTCAAGCTACATCTCCTCTTGGTTCTCCTCCATCTATCATCCCTATGGTAGGCACTAATCCCCTTAGGAACATAATGGATSCCATAGTGGCTACAAGATATGCCCCTCTGGTCTTACCTCAGCCAATGAATGCTTTCCATGCYGGAGATTACCTAAAATACATGCCCAAATTCACAGGAGAAGAAGACATAACTGCTGAAGAACACCTTTCTGCCTTCTACAGTTATGAATACATTCTAAATATTGAAAATGAGGATGTGTGGATGAGAGTGTTTGTCCAGAGCCTTGATGGCGAGGCTAGAAAATGGTTTAGGGGATTGACCCCTGGATCCATTTCTTGGATTGAGGCTTTAGATGATGTTTTTTTGAGACAGTGGGGGGATAAAAAGGACTTTATGTATTATATCACAGAGTTCGGGTCCCTAAAGAAAAAAGAGGGAGAATCTATCTCCGACTTCTCTAAAAGATTCAACAAAATGTACAATAAGATCCCTACTGAGATAAAGCCTACATAAGCCTCTGCCAAAATTACTTATGCTAGTGCTTTCGATCCTGATTTCTGCCTCCTACTAAGAGAAAAAAGAGCTACTTCCTCTTGCTGATAACAAAGGTAAATTCAGAAGACCAAATAATGCCCCTCATATACTTCCAAGAGAGCATCGAAACATAGATAGGGATGATCAGAAAATCCAAACCCCTCTCCAAAATAATCTCGTTGTTGATGAGGAAGGAGAGGAAGAAGAGCTTGATCCTGAAATCCATTGTCTTGGAGACACCTCCCCATTTCCCCATCTGACCCAATTTGCATAAGAGGAGTCCCTCATGGACAACCAAATAAATGAGCTGAGTAAAGGGGAGAAGACCAATAGTAGTCTCAATAAATATAACCTCAGGTCTAATAAGAAAGAAGGGAAGTCTGACATCCCTGATCAACCTTCAAGAGTAGATAAGCCTGCTAAAGACACAACAAACAACAACAAGGAAAAGAAATCACAAAACCCCCACCAGTGGCCAAAGGTCCCGTCCCATAAGTGAGAGAAATTCTAAAGCCCCCTCCTCTTTCAACTTCGAGCATGAAATTCAAAAAATCAGGATGCCTGTACCCCTTTTAGAGTTGGTGAAGCACAAATATTTTAAAAGGTCCCTCTCTAAACTGTTGCAGTCTGAACCATCATGTCATTCCAAAGATTTAGTGGATCTTCAAGATGAAAATCCAACTATTATCTTAGGTCCATTGGCAGAAGATAGAGATGATTCATCCCCTCCCTTCTACACCTCACTGAACATACATGATAAGGTGCCGCATAATTTTTTGATGGACTCAGGGGCATCTCATAATCTCATGCCCAAAACTATCATGGATGAACTTGGATTAGAAATCAAAAAGACTTACCATGACTTATATTCTTTTGATTCTAGGAAAGTGCAGTGTCTTGGGGTCCTCAAAGACTTGGTTGTGACCTTGTTTCAGTTGCCCATGAAAAATGTGGTCATGGATATCGTAGTTAGCTGATGTTCCCCCCAAGTTTGGCATGCTCTTGTCAAGATATTGGATAAAAATACTTGGGGGAACATTGCATATGGACCTCACATATGATATTATTTCTGTGTTTGGGGGGGAGCATAAAATACTGTATAGAGAAGATCAATTGGCCTACATTATTACTGATGAAGCAGACCCCACCAACCATCCTATTTTTTCACTTGATACTGACTTGGGATCCAGCTTATTGCAGCTCATTGATGCCCCTAAACCCCCTCTTGAAATTAGAAAGCAGTCCCTTACTCTCTGTGAAGATTCTCCTCCGATGACCTCTGCTTGGAAAATGTTCTTTAATGGAGCCTCTTCTAGAGAAGGTGTTGGTTCTAGAGTGGTCTTTGTTTCACTTGCTCAAGAAATTATATCTCTGTCCTACAAATTATAATTTGAAACTACCAATAATGTGGCAGAGCATGAAGCTCTTGTTTTGGGTTTGAGGGCTGCAAAGGACATGGGGATTGAGGAGACATCAGTGTTTGGGGATGCTGAGTTAATTGTCCATTAGATCAGAAATATTTATCAAGCCAAGCACCCTCGGCTTAGAAGTTATAGAAATGAAGTGTGGGATCTAGTTCACAGTTTTTTCTTAGCTTCCAAGATTTCATTTGTTCCAAGAGAAGAGAATGCTATGGCTGATTCTATGGCTATTTCAACAAGTAATTTCAGAGTCCCTCTGCCACCTAAACTCAGGTATGATGTAGAAGTGAAATATATACCCTCTATACCTAACAATATCAAGCATTGGAAAGTGTTTGAGGATGATCTTGAAATCAAAAGATTCCTGGAGACTGTTGATGAGTTTTGTGCATTGCACATTGATCAAGATCCTGATTCTGAAATAGATCCTCATGATGATGTTTTTCTAAACAAAATTGCCAACCATCACATTGTTCAATTGCCTAGCAATCATATCCTAAAGGGATTAGTTCCTTTGGAAAGACCATTTGACAGAAATGACGTGGCAATAAAGGGTAAGATTTCAAATGAGGATGTTGATGTGGCTGAGTGCAATATTGGTACAGAGAAGGATCCAAAATATGTCAAGTACTCAAGTAGCCTGTCAAGGGAACAAAGGGGCAAGTATGCCCAGCTGATAAAGGAGTTTGATGATGTGTTTGCCTGGACATATGAAGATATCAGAACATATGACACAAATGTCATTGAGCATAGGATCCCATTGAAGGAAGAGGCCAAACCATTTACGTAGAAATGGAGACAAATAAACCCCATGCTGCTACCTATTATGGAAATGGAGGTGAAGAAGCTGCTGGATGCCCAAATCATTGTCCCTTTGAGATATTCTGAGTGGGTAGCCAACCCGGTCTCAGTAAGAAAAAAGAATGGAGAAATCAGACTATGTGTCAATTTCGGGAACCTGAATAGAAGCTCTAAGAAGGACAATTACCCTTTGCCGAAGATGGAACACGTATTGCAGAGGGTGAGAGGTGCATCCACGATTTCCATGATTGATGGATTTTCTGGATATAATCAGATCTCTGTCCTGCCCGAAGACAGAGAAAATACTGCCTTCACCACTCCTTGGGGTACATTCATGTATGCTAAGATTCCCTTTGGATTGATGAACTCAGGGGAAACCTTTCAGCGAGCTATGGACATCGCCTTCATTGGAGAGAAATATAAATTTGTAGTAATCTATCTGGATGACATTACAATTTTTTCCAGGTCCGATAAAGAACATTGTTAGAATCTGAGGAAGGTCTTCTTAAAATGCAGAAAATTAGGTCTCTCCTTAAATCCCAAAAAGTGTGTATTTTCCATGCAGGAGGGAAAATTGTTGGGGCACATAGTATCAGTTGAGGGAGTCAGAATTGATTCAAGAAGAATATAAGCTATTCAAGCCTTGCCACTTCCCCAATCCAAGAAGGCAGTTCAGTCTTTCTTGGGAAAATTCAACTTTTTAAGAAGGTTTGTTTCAAATTTTGCTGAATTGGTAAAGCATATCACAACCATGCTCAGGAAGGGGAATGAAATGAAATGGGCTGCTGAGTCTAGAAGCTCTTTCGACCAAATCAAGAAGGCCTTGACTGAGGCACCTGTGCTTATTAGTCTTGATTACTCCAAATATTTTATGATTTTTTCCTTTGCTCCTTTTGATACAGTAGCAACTGTTTTATTGCAGAAGAATGCTGAAGAGCTGGAGCAAATTATTTCCTTTTTCAGCAGGGCATTGAGGGATGCTGAAATAAAGTATGAAATCATGGAAAAACAGGCCTATGCTTTGGCGAAATCTCTCAAAGATTTTAGGATCTATGTCTTGCATTCAAAGGTTATTTCATATGTTTGTTCAACCTCTGTGAAGGATATTCTCATTCAGCCTGACATAGATGGAAGATGAAGCAAGTGGATTGCCCAAATCCTTGAATTTGATTTGGAAATAAAGCCCACCAAACTAGTTAAAGGCCAAGGTTTAGCCAAGCTATTGGATGAATCTAATTTCAAAGCTTTGGGGGTTAACTGCGTCAACATCTGCTCAGAAAATCAGCAAGCCGAGTTGTCTTATACAGACCCACAAGTCGGCCCTCCATTGACAAAATGCACCTGGTACAAAGATATTATATTTTTTCTGCAAGAGTTGTGACCTCCAAATGGTATGGAAAGAAGCAAGGCAAGATCTTTAAAGCTTAAATCATTTAAATATTGCCTTATTGATCAAGTCTTATAATGGAAAGACCCTCTAGGAGTGCTTTTGAAATGTTTAGACCCACAAGAAGCTCAAAAGATTATATTTGATTTTCATAACAGTCTGTGTGGGGGACATCATTTCTGGAGGACTACAACCTATAAAATTCTCAGGGCTGGGTATTTCTGGCCTACTCTATTCACCGATGTCTGTGCAAAAATAAGGGTTTGTGTTAAATGTCAGAAATTCTCCGGGAAGAATCAACTCAAATCTTTGCCATTGAAGCATGTGGTTCCTTCAGGAACCTTTCAATAGTGGGGCCTAGATTTTATTGGGGAAATCCATCCTTCTTCAAGTGCCCAACACATGTGGATATTGACTGCCACAGATTACTTTACCAAGTGGATAGAAGCCATCCCCAAAAGGATTGCTTATTAGAATGTAATCATTGGTTTTCTGGAGGATATCATAGCAAGATTTGGTTGTTTGAAAAGAATTTTCACTGATAATGCTACATCCTTCAAGGCCGAACCATTGATCCATTTTTGCGAACAGTTTGGAATTTCATTGATTCACTCAACTCCTTACTACCCCCAAGGGAATGGACTGGCAGAGTCCTCAAATAAGAACCTTATAAATATCATCAAAATACTGCTAGAGGACAACAAGAAAGCATGGGATTCAAAGCTCAAATTTGCTCTATGGGCTGACAGAGTGACGACAAAGAGGTCTCTTGGTGTCTCTTCTTTTCAGCTTGTGTATGGAGTCAAGGCCATCTTTCCTTCTTAGCTCACCTTGTCAGTAGCAAAATTTTTCCAAGACTACCAAGGGGAGCCTGATGATATGATCAGAAGAATGCAACAGCTGGTGGAAGTGCAACAGACTAGAGACAAAATACTGGACAAAGCACATGAACATCAACAGAAGATCCAACAAGCTTTTGACAAGAAGGTAAGAAAATAGGATTTCCAACTGGGAGATCTGGTACTCAAATGGGATGCACCCAAATAGGACAGGGGCAAGCATGGTAAATTTGAAGCCCTGTGGATCAGGCCCTTCAAGATCTCTGATAAATTTCCAAATAACACTTACAGGTTGCATAATTTGGAGGGTGATGAAGTTTTTGGTGGCCCTGTTAATGGGCATTTTCTGAAAATGTTTTTGTTTGAGCCATGAGTGGCTCCTTCATGCCAATGTAAATATCATTTTCCTTTGTTTTAAGTAGCTGACTCCACAACCCAATTAAGGCACTGAAGCTTATGAAGTTCTTAGAGCCTCACAGGGAGGACTCTATCCCCCATGGGGCCTAAATGTTAACACATATTATTGCTAAATGGGTGTTTTTCCCTTAGAAAAGGGCATCTTGGTAAAAAATGCATGAAAACTGGGATAAAAACCCACTTTTTCCTTTTTATCCTAAGGGGGTCCAAGTAGGTGGTTTTGCAAGAGAGGCCCCCCCACTATATGGCATCTCCTC
>SNQJ01S0000600.1:0-21782 GCA_010110895.2 Picea sitchensis
ATCGATTGTGAGAAACTCTCTTGTAAAATCTCTCTGTAATCTTTTTCTTTGCATTAATAAACTACTCCAAGTGGCCGCGTTGGCTGGGGCCGTGGATGTTTCCCTGTAGGGGTTTTACCACGTGAAAACATCGGTGTGTTGATCTTTGATCTGGTTATGTGAGTGGTTACTAAAGGTGTTCATCCTCTTTTGGAATACCTGTGTTTTCGAACAATTATGGCACCACCGAAGCTCGTAGAACTAGGATAGATAGCCAGATGAACCAAGGTTTAGACTAGGTCATGGGGACCACTGGAAGAAAATGAGTAGCAGCCACCGGAGATCGTCGATATTGACGAAATATCGTCGCTAGAGGAAATCCCAATAGAGTCCATACCAATACTAGAGGAGATTTTGCAACCACAAATAGAGTCCATGGAACATGATACACTAGTAGTGATGTAGGAGCCTTAGAACAAAGAAGAAGAAACTCACCAGGAAATACCACCAGAACATACTGAAGCAGCCATGGAAGTGAACGGAATGGCACAATGTCTAGGAGTAGAGGAGCAGCCAAACGAGACACAAGAACCCAGTTTAGGTCACCCAGTCAAGGAGACAATTGGAACTACCTGGGCATGGTTAGAGTGGATGGCAAGGGAACAACTATGAGTTGTTGGAACTTCGAGCCAGCAGGAGGACCGAATTTAGATACAGAGCTCACCTTGAAAGAAACCAACTGCAGAGATTGTGCTGCCCTGCATACCAAAGGGAGTATAGGTGGACCCGCAACTATTAGGTCACATCAAGAAGCTCAAGTATTATGACCATGACGTAGCAGATGAAAATAAATACCTAGAGCTTGAACCACAGGTCTTTAAGAAGAAAATAGTCGTGAACAAGAGGCATTATAATCAAATGTATCAACAATGTCACGAAACAATTGGGAGAAAAAATCTTAGACTGCAAATTGCTAAGAAAATTTCGTAAAGACGAAGTACTAGCATGAGTCATTGCTATTGCAGCTCAGTGCGCGAAAGGCACCTCCATGAGCTGGGTGCTATACCTATCAAACTTGTTCCAAGTATATTACAAAGACACGTAGGACACAGGTACAAAATTTCATTACTCATGGCTGACCACTCTCATAGATTTCATGGGATGGTGAGAACCAGAACACGTCGTCTTTTGTACCATACCACAGCCAGGAGGAGCAGGATATCGCGTCCTGATATCCATGCCACTAGATAAGAATAAGAGAGAGAATGGAATCGTATTTGAAGCTTACGTACAGGAGATAGAAGAATCCATCAAATGAGCATGGAGAATAACACCAGAGGCTATCACATGATACAGGGGCATCGCCAATTTCTGGGCTAGGCGACAAGCCATGTGGATACAACCAAGGTAGGACCCGGATAAACAGTGGCTACAAATGTGCTATTGTGTCACCGAGGGAGATATTGACATGATCATCAGCGAATGGCCTAATGTATCCAGGATTCCAACCATACCCATAGAAGTACCAGGACAAACAACAAAAGGAGGGGTTTTGCAGGCAGAAACACAGCCTCCACAAATCCCAATACCCAAGAAATGAAGAACGGGCCAAACCAAGTCGACTTAGGTAGATGATGGCTTAGAGCAGCCAGTGACCCAGAAGGGGAGGACATAAACCACTCATCTAACCAATGGACAATGAAAACTAGTTGAGGGAGCATAAGAAGCCGCATCAAACCCCATCACACAGGAACTAGGGGGAACTAAGAGACCAGCGGTACAGGAAGTAGGTGCATGCAAAAAAATGAACGCACAACAACCACCACCAAATTATATAATCATGGAGGATGATGGAGAGATGATTTCTATAATGGTCCAAGACCACCTCGTAGAGGATTTCGATCATGTCGCACACCACAGGGATAAACTACAGAAGGAGCTGAAAGAAATGGGATAGCTCCTTAAGAAATGGGACAGCTAATTTTTGGAGACTATAACCACGTAGGAGCGTAGGCAATATGTATTGTTTTTAGTAGTTTGAACCGATTTTGTAAGTTGTTGAGAAAAGAAGATACGAGGGAAGGTAGATCTGAGGATTAGATCGCAGGCTATAGAGCCTGGTGCGATCTAGTTCACCTCACATAGATCTTACCCAGTTTTTTGGAAAATTGTAAGTGTGCAGCGCCAGAAATGCAGAACTGCCATAATAAAAGAGCCAAGGGACAAATCTTTGTGGGTGTAGCCCAGGAGGGGGTGAACCATGGTAATACTTGTGTAATGTGTTGAATGTATGCATGTCTCTACTTTCTTTCAGCAATTAATGGTTAAGCTTGATGAATGATTTAATACATTGCTATGAATCTGTTTATACTTTGTTGGAATTAAACTGTGGGATATGCATATGTGACTTCAAGGAATAAGTATTTTACCTTACATCTCATGGTACCTGTATTTAATCAAGAAACCCCTATCCCCTACTCTTTCCTAGGCTGTAAACACCTGAGTCTTACAGTCACCCATTTAAATCTATCTCAGGTGAGACTAAGTAGTACCTTTCGGGTGTTGTGTTGCCTTTTGGTTTACTGGGAGGGATGATAGTTTTAGAGTCTTTGTTGGAACCCCGAATGACATGAACCCTGGGTCAATAACTCAGAAAACTCGAGAAAGGAAATAGTAACCAACAAATGGTTCTATTGTCAGGTTAAGAGGAACAAGAGAGGACTGAGTAGATGAGATATAATGAATCAGAACTGAAGGAGTGGAACATAAGAGAAATGATCCATTAGAAGGGAATGTTGATACCTTGGAAACCCACAAAAGAATAAATCAAGGGTTGGTTGAGAACTAAAGAGCTAGAGTTTGCAAAAAAAGACAATAGAAACCCGAGGATCACACTGCGTAAATACCTGGATAAATACGTATTTACAGATTTACACGAAGTATTCTTTTGCAATTTTCCACATATACTACAGTAGTAGATCTTAAGGTTCAAGGATAACCATGTGATGAACCGGATTTGACAGCTAGATTGGACTCCAGTACAAATCCAGCAGTTGCAGCAGGTGAACAAGAAATTCATCCACGCAGTCGACTTTTGGCTTGACAGTATTATGGCATGTTTTATCATAGAATTTGTGGTAGACACAACATATTCATATAGTGCAATCGAGAAAGAGTTCCTACGAGGACCCAGAGGAAGGTACATTCGATCACTGTATACTTATATCAAGATATTTCTATATAACAAAGGTGTAATGATAATGGAATCAGACAACTAGACTTCCCTACGTGCATGGGGGAAGGGGGGAAGCACTGACATAGAGAGGAGGAATCGAAGGAGGGAAGGATAAAGAGAAAAAGGAGGAGGAACCCTTGGACCCAATCTTGATGGATGACAACTAGCTTAAGTGGAAATTGGTGTCATCAGGAACCACGCGTAGCGAAGCACCCTACCAATATAAGGTGAATACCAATAAGAGAGACATAGCCAAGAGGGAGGGCTTGGCAAGCGAGGAGTAAGAGGTAGAGGATATCTGGGATGTGGAGCATATTGAGGAAATCTTGTACACCATGTATGAGAGGAAAAAAAGAGGCCCAAGAATAGGAGGAGAAGGAATCCATCCCTTTCATATTAATGTTAGTGTGGAACCCATAAACCCATGTGCTACCAATACACCAAAGAGAAAACCACTGTTTAGACAACCAAAGTTCAAGGGAAGTCTGACAGCAAGAAGTACATCTACACAAAGTGAAACACCTAGAGGATCCAGTTCAGACAACCTTAGTCAAGTATCTACACTGTGCAGAGGAGGGAGTAGCTCAGTATTTGGAATGGCAAGACATGATCCTTCTATGAAATTACTAGAGTTTCAAGGAGAAGTAGCAGAAGACCTTGAGAAGCATTTGCTCATTTGTGCAAAGATCTGGGAAGTAAAGAAAATCATTAATGAAGACACCAAACTCATGTAGCTAGTGATCACGCTAAGAGACCAAGCACTAGACTGGTACATGAGTCTAGACACAAACAATGTCCCTGGATTGACAAGAACACTGGACGACATTAAGAAACTATTGATAAATTAGTTCCAGAAGATGAGCTCAGAGGATCAATACATGGATGAGATGATTGAAATAAGACAGAAACCAGGAGAATTAGTATGGGAGATTGATCAAAGATTAAAGCAATTAAAAGGAAATTTAAAATACATTATGACCAATAAGAAGCACCGGCACCTGTTTGTCAACTCACTACTCCCACACTTAAAATATCCATTACGACAACAAAAGTTTCAGACACAGGTAGAGGCTCTACAGGTAGCCTTACAATTGGAAGATAATTAGTACCAGTAGACAGTCCCAACTATTGAAGAACTAAAGGAGGATCTGAAGAACTTAACATTTTAGTTGAACCACAATAAGAACAAGCACAAACCAGAAGTCGTTTGGTGCACTACCTGCAGGATGGAAGGACACCATGAGAATGAATGCCCAACATTTTCATAGTATATGGAGATTGGGAAGCTAAACCCACTACCACAGGGAGGATTATGGTGAGAAATATGCAAGAAACTGGGTCAGGACCCTTACCATTGCATGATGATGCATAAATACCAAACATTCCCAAAAAACTCATATTGCACATTTTACAAGTCAGTCAACGATGACAAAAAATATTGCAGAACTATGGAGCTGATGAGAGAAAGAACATCAGATACATACAGGGTATAGGAAAAAATGATGACTAGGCAATCAACACCATAGTTCACTCAAGCCCTAGCCCCATACGACAACGCACATCAATAGTATAATACTATGTTGCAGCCGTACAATAACGTACATCCATAGTACAACCCGACATAGCCCCAGTAAAATACCATGTAGTATAATCAGGGACCACAATATAACACGCCACGAGGTGATCACATAACTTATAGAGGAGTAGGACGGGCCATAGGAGGTTTCAGATGCAGTAGAAGACTAGTCACATATCATAATTGCCAACAACCAGGACATTATGCACAAGAGTTCCCACTGCCACCAACGACTTGTATATATTGTCGTGCATCGGACCATGATATGGAGGAATGTATGACATTAGTTGTAAATATCCAGGAAAAAAGGAATCAAAATAACCAGAATATTTAGTGGATTTCAGCCGAAGAAAGGGATGATAGACGAAACATCAACATAGTCACTCGAGCAGGAACAAAAATAGGAAATGACGCAATTCAACATGAACCAGCGCATAACCAATGGGTAAAGAATAATTCTAACCCCAAGAAACAGTTTGACGGGCATAAGGAGAAGGAGATCTTTATAGGAAGCCCAACAAGAACTCTAGAAGGATAAGATTGCGCCAATTGCACAACAGAGAAAGGAAGCTTCATAATATGAAATGTCACCATCACTGGACCATACCAACAGAATACAACCCAAGGAACAAGTAAGTACTATCAAAGAATTTTTGCAATCATGCATCAAGATGTTAAGTGATCCTTCATCTGTCAAAATATTGCAAAACATCCTAGAAAATGTAGCAGCGAGATGGAACAGAAGCCAAAATTGAAAACTGTCAACCACCTACACACAAGAAGAAGAGCAAGTAGGGAATTTAGACTAAATGCTAACATTGGGGATTTCAATATGGGAGATATTATACTAGATCTAGGATCCAAAGTGAATGTACTACCAAAAGATACATGGCAATGCATGGGAGAACCTACACTGGGATACTCAACTGTTCAATTAAAGCTATCAAATCAACATAGATTCGTAACAATAGGTAGACTGAAAGAAGTGATGGTAGATCTAGATGGTGTGTTCACTAATGCAGATTTTGAAGACATCGAAATAGTAGATGACACAACACCTTACCCAACGCTACTTGGTCTGGATTGAGCATTCAACAACCAGGCCATAATTAACTTAAAAACCAGAAAAATGACATTTGAGTCAGGGGACTATAGGGTCATAGCCCCACTCAACCCATCAGAAGGCAAGAGGTTTGTAGAACCCACTTGTCTAGATTTAGAAGAGATCGGCCAGTTGATCACAACAACTGTGCGTGATGCAGACTATATAAACCCAACTGTAGATGGGGTACTTAGTTGGCAGAGAATTACTTCATGTACAATAGACTCAGACACTAGGTTAGAAAACTGGTAGCAAAGACTAAACGAAGTATCCACGAGAAGGTGTTCCAGAATAGACCGCACTGTAAGGTGGATTGGCATAGAATTCAGAGAACCACCCAGTTTTCATGGGCTAAATGATTTGGAAAGTTTCTTGACACAATATGAAGATGAAATATTAGAAAACCAGATATTTATAGCACTGGAGTTATCACTAAAGGCTACACCCACAAGATGGAAGGGTGCACAGAAAGATACTATCACAGATTGGTACAAATGTAAGCGATTACTGTGCATAAGGTTCGGCATAGAATAGACAAGTAACAAACAATAGAAATATGACAAACTAGGAACACTAGTAGAACATTTGGAGGCATGTAAAATGATCTTGAAAATGACGCCATCGGAGGAATGGTCTCACCACTTCATTCATACTTTAGAGGGCATACCAACAAATTTGTATACGGACCAAGAAATGCATAAAGGAAACAAGACATGGGCGACACTCCAACAGAAATTTACTGTCACGTTTTCATTCAATCATGAGAACCCTAAGATAGATGTGGCCCTAAAATGAATCAGAAACATCATATTCATTGAATAACTGGAAGTGGAAGCTATCACAGAGGTACAACATCGGAATAAGAAGACAGTCATGGATATACTGTCATGCTACCACGTACAAGAAGAAGCACCAGATGAAGATGATTCGAGTGATATTCAGATCGAAGAAGTCAAAGGTGAGAGAGATGTGGAAAGACCACCCTTAGAGTCAGAGGTCATCTCTACGCCAATCAAGATAAAGAAGGTTAACATAGGGACCATCGAGCAGACCAAAATGGTCAACATTCAAGATTACTGGGACGAACAAACACTAGAAAGCATCATATAATTGTTGCGCGAATACAATGACCTTTTTCCCACAACCTTTACAGAGATGAAAGGCATAGCCAAAGAATTAGGAGAAATGAAGATACCACTTAGATCTGATGTGAGACCCATTAAACAACCAACATATAGATTTAACCCCATATATAAACAGAAAGTTAAAAATGAGATCGACAGGATGCTCGAGGCCGGCATCATCAAACCAGTCGAAGAATCAGAATGGATAAGACCAATGGTAGTACAGGACAACAAACAGGGAACAGGGAACATGATATACATTGACTTGAGGAAGTTGAACGATGCATGCCTACATGACCCATTCCCCACACCATTCACAGATGAACTACTCGAGAACGTAGGAGGCCACGAAGCCTACTCATTCACCGATAGATTCTCAGGATATCATCAAATTAAGATAGCACATGAGGATACACACAAGACCACGTTCATGAAAGAATGGGAATCTTATCAGTATACATTCATGCCATTTGGACTGAAGAATGAAGCTACGATATTTTCTAGAGTGATCATCGCAGCAGTTAAGGAATTCATCCATCAATTGCTCGAAGTATACCTGGATAATTGGATAGTGTATAGCTTACTAAAAAACCATGTGGAAGTTTTATGAATGATGTTAGAATGATGCAGACAGTGCCAGATATCAATGAATACCAAGAAATGCATATTTGGAACACCATTTGGGATACTATTGGGACACATAGTATGAAAACAGGGTTTGCTAGTGGATCAGGCCAAAATCACACTCATTGTTAACCTACCAGCACCAAAAATAGTCCGCCAACTAAGAGCGACGTTAGGACATATGTGATATTACAGGAAATTCATCAAGGTCTATGTGCAGATTACAGTGTTAATGGAGAAACTGTTAAGGAAGGATACAAAGTATCAATGGAATGCCGAGTGCCAACACGGTTTTGTTACCCTAAAGGAAAAGATGGTCAACACACCAATATTGGTATTTCTAGATTGGGAGAAGACATTCCATGTACATTTAGATGCTTCAACGATAGCACTCTGAGCTATCTTAGCGCAACCAGAAGTAGGAGACTTGGATCACCCGATAGCATTCGCAAGCAAAAAATTATTAGACTCAGAATAGAATTATAACACTACAGAAAGAGAAGGCCTAGCTATAGTTTATGCACTACAGAAATACATACATTACCTATTGGGAAAACACTTTAAGACGTTTACAGATCACTCAGCCCTGAAATACCTAGTCAACGAGCTAGTGTTGGGGGGGTAGAATCTATCGATGGTTATTTCTATTTCAAGAATTCGACTTTGAGGTAATAGTTAAACTAGGAAAATTGAATGCAGGACTTGACCACCTATCAAGGGTCACAAATGGAGAGGAACTAACGAATTTAGAAGAAAAATTTCTAGATGCACAACTATTCTCAGTATAGATTGCTGACAATTACTTCGCAGAGATCATCCAGTACTTGAACACAGGTACTGTTCCGCAAGAATATACCACTGCGTAGAAGAAGAACCTGGTAGTCCACGCAACCAAATATCAATTGATCGTAGGACATATATACAAGATGGGTGCAGATTGCATCTTACAAAGATAAGTACTAGAGCACGAATGACCAAGATTTTTAGCAGAAGCCCACAAGGGAATAGTAGGAGGGCATTATGCAAGAAAATCTACCGCGTACAAGGTACTATGCATAGGATTATGGTGGCCAATGATCCACAGAGACTCAAAAGAGTATTGTCAACATTGTGATTTATGTCAAAGGATAGGCAAACCTAACAGAAGGGATGAGATGCGCCTATGACCACAAGTGACACTTCAGGCATTTGACAAATGGGTGATAGAATTTGTGGGACCCATTAAACCACCAGCCAAAATAATGGGGGTCAGATATATTATCACCACAATGAAATACCTAAAAATATGGGTGGAAGCTGCACCAGTAAAAGATTACAGCGCAGAGACAACTGCACACTTTATGTTTGAACAGGTAATTACTAGATTTGGGTGCACAAACATTTTGATGAGCGACCAAGGAATGCACTTCATAAATGACACCATCCGAGCGATTCTCGAAGAGTTTGAAGTTCATCACAAAAAAATTACACTCTATCATCCATAGGAAAATGGAACAGTAGAATCCTTCAACAAAATTCTAGAGAATGCCTTGACAAAGATATGTAACTTCAACAGGGACGATTGGGACCTTAAGGTACCAGCAGTGTTATGGGTGTAGAGAACCACATGCAAAAATTTGACAGGCCACACACCATTCAATCTAGTCTATGGTCAAGAAGAAGTAGTGTCGTTATAATTTTTAATACCCAGTCTACATGTAGTAGATACCACACACATGACAGAACGAGGCGCAGTATAGGAAAGACTGAATCAGTTATTGTCGATAGAGGAAGACCGAATCTTAGAAAGATTCCACCAACAAGTACGGAAAGTAAGAGACAAATCTTGGCACGAACACCACATTAAGAGGAAGACCGAAATCCTTGCATCACCTAGGAAGACCGAAATCCTTGCATCACCTAGGAAGACCGAAATCCTTGCATCACCTAGGAAAGCTAAGAATGCATTGGCTAGGACCATACAAGGTAAAATATTTCATGGATGGAGGAGCTATACAGTTAAGAGATACAAAAAGAATAGACCTTAGAGGAATGATCAATGGGAGCCGAATAAAGTTGTACAAGGATAGTCAACCACCCACCGCGCAGTAGAAAAAAAAAAGTGCACAGCATCAAGGACAAGCTGCATATGAAACACGAGGCCACCAAGGGAAACAATAACGGCCATACCGAAAAAGGAAACAAACGGGAAAAGGAAAGTCAAAAAAAGTAGGCTCACACGACAACATGAGGCAGAGTTAAGGAAAGGCAAGGATGGATGGGATGTCACATTAAACGCACCAACTGGAGATGACAGAGTAGGCGTAATGGAAAGTACGAAACCACTTTGGATGAATTGAACCCATAGTCATGGTGCATTAATCACATGATGGAGGAAGCATCCTGAACAAGCTTCATGATGATCCCATACAACACACGAGCACATAAGCAGTTAGTTTATTCATGAAAGGAGAATAGAAAAAGAGAAACAACAACTAGAACAAGAAGAGTGAAACCAGAGAGCTCACTGAATCTATTTGAACTCAGAAAATGTTCAAAAAACACCATTATGGCACCATCAAAGCTCACAAAACTAGGCCAGACAGCCAGATCAACCAGGGTTCAGACTAGGTCACGGGGACCACTGGAAGAAAACGAGTAGCACCCACCAGAGATCGTCGATATTGACGAAATCCCATCCCCAGAGGAAATCCCAGTAGAGTCCATACCAATACTAGAGGAGATTTTGCAACCACAAACAAAGGCCATGGAACATGATACACCAGTAGCGATGCACGAGCCTCAGAACAAAGAAGAAGAAACCCACTAGGAAATACCACTGGAACATACTGAAGCAACCATGGAAGTGAACAGAACGACACAACGTCTGGGAGTAAAGGAGCAACCAAACGAGACACAGGCACCCGACTTATGTCACCTAGTTGAAGAGAAAACTGGAACTACGTGGGCATGGACAGAGTGGATGGCAGGGGAACAACCAGGAGTTGTTGGAACTTCAAGCCAACTGACACAGCAGGAGGATCAAGTTCAGATACTGAGATCACCTCGAAAGAAACCAGCTATAAAGATTGTGCTACCCCGCATACCAGAGGGAGTACAGGTGGACCCGCAACTATTGGGTCACATCAGGAAGCTCAAGTATTCTGACCATGATGTAGTAGATGAAACAAAATACCCAAATCTTGTAACACAGGTCTTTATGTAGAAAATGGTTGTGAACCAACTTGAAGAAACCATCACTTAGCCACACCATTGGGAAAATAGACTAGACAGAACATGGATTCTAGGATTGTTGAAGATACCACACTTTGGTAGAGGCTAATATGCATCGACATGCATCAAGTAACTGTTAGCAGTTATGCATGGAGGGGATGTATGGTTGGAAAAATTCGTCCCCATAGCTGTCGAAATTATTGTGCAGATAACAGGCATACCCACCCGGGGTACTGATCCCGCGCTGATTCTGGATCAACATGAAGAAGAAATATGGCACCAACAGGGGAACAAGAGGCATTATAATCAAATGGATCAATAATGTCGTGACGCAATTGGGTGCAAAAATATTAGCCTGCAAATTGCTAAGAAAATTCCGCAAAGACGAAGTACTGGCAGGAGTCATTGCTATTACAGCTCAGTGCACAGAAGGCACCTCCATGAGTTGGGAACCATACCTATCAAAAATTTTCCAAGTAGATTACAAAGACGAGTAGGACGTAGGTACGAAATTTCATTACTCATGGCTGATCACTCTCATAGATTTCATGGGATGGAGAGAACAAAAACACATCGTCTTTTGTACCACACCACAGCTAGGAGGAGAAAGATATCGTGTTGCGAGATCTACGCCACTAGCCAAGAATAAGAGGGAGAATGGAATCATATTCAAAGCTTACCTACGGGAGATATAGGAAGCCATCAAATGAGCATGGAGAATAACACCAGATGCTGTCGCATGATACAGGGGCATCGCCAATTTATGGGCTAGGCGACAAGCCATGTGGATACAACCAAGGTAGGACCTGGATAACCAGTGGCTACATATGCGCTACTGCATCACCAAGGGAGATATCGACATGATCATCAGTGAATGGCCTGATGAATGGAGGATTCCAACCATACCTAGAGAAGTACCGGGACAAACAACAAAAGGAGGGGTTTCACAAGCGGAAACATAGCCTCCACAAATCACAATACCCAAGAAATGAAGAACGAGCCAAACCAAGTTGACTCAGGTAGATGATGGCTCAGAGAAGCTAGGGACCCAGAAGGGGAGGACATAAACCACTCAATCGACCAATGGATAACAAAAACTAGGTGAGGGAGCATAGGAAACCGCATCGAACCCCATCACACAGGAACCAGGGGGAACTAAGAGACCAGGGGTACAGGAAGCAGGTGCGCGCAAGAAAATGAAGGCACAACAACCACCACCGAACTATACAATCACGAAGGATGATGGAGAGATGATTGCTAAAATGGTCCAAGACCACCTCATAACGGATTTTGATCATGCTGCACACCACAGAGATAAATTATAGAAGGACCTGAAAGAAATGGGACAACTCCTTAAGAAATTTGAGGAAGCCCTGATCATGATTAGTAGTAGAGGCATAGAGAAATCAACCACACATACCACAGAAAGTCTGGAGGTATAAGAACGCGACCCAATTCTTTTGATACCACACGCACATTCCATGGTCTACATAAAGCCTAGCATGTTGCAAATGGATGAAATTGTGGGACAGACACCACTGAAGGATTTGGATCATATCCAATTGGTCTTGACATGGATGCCATCAAGAGCATTATACAAACTTCAAGTTAGTGTCGACCACAAGATGTAGTCGTGAGCACATAAAAACTTAGTCGAGCTACAACAAGCAACAAAGAAGCAGGAAGCGATGGAAATAGTTTGTGCGCAGGCCAAATCTGAAACTCGAGAGGAGAAGGAACGCAGAAACGAGTTGGAACGTAGAGTGGAAGAAATTTTTGGGAAACTTCCAACCACTGCACAAGGAAATGAACTCCTAGCCGCAGAAAAGATTGATCAAATTGCATAGGCAATTGATCAGTATCATAAGAAGATCGAGATTCTCCGTGGATAGATTAGACTGACAACTCCACTAGTAGTGAATGAACAAAGGAAGAAAGAAGCAACAATGCATCTGCAGGAGCTAGAAAAACAGGTTAGCACGACAACCGACTTGCATTACGCTATCATGCACCTAGATCTCCTATTACACTATCTAGTTAGTTCATGATCTCGATGTTGTAGAACTATGCATTACGCTATCAAAATAAGACCTCGTCTATATTTTGACTGTGGCGAGCCAAAAAAAAACTATTTAGGGGCCCAAAACGGCCCTGGAAGTACAAAAAGATGTGCTGAGATGAAAACATACAAAATAAGCCAATTGGATTAGGTGGGAGGCCACCAGTATCCACCTAGAATATGTGTAGGGATTCAGACAGCCCCGCAAGTGTAGAGCCCACAATTACAAAGAAGTAAAGAAGAACATGTTGCACTAAAAAGTGACAAGAGGATCCAATTGGATTAGGAGGGTGGCCACCAATATCCACATGGATAAGATAAGGAGAAGAACAAAGAGAGAACCAGAATCATAAAAGAGTGAGAATTCTTGACAGCAAGTTCAGATTTGTATCACAATAGTTCATATTCTTGCAAGATGTCTCCACCGAGAGTTGGAGCACCTAGTAGATCCGGTCCAAACACGAGAAGCAGTGCTTGAGCGATGCAACCATGGACACAGGGCATGTCGACAATAGCTTACGTAGATGAAATCCACACACCATAGTATGAGTCACATAGCATGTAGGTGGAGGACAAATAAATCCCATCGTAAGAGGTCCAGCCACAACACGAAGAACAGGACATGGGTTCAGTGCAATAGGTCCTATAGATGGAAGAAGAAGAAGCAGAAGAAAAAGAGGGCATACTTGAGGTTGGGGAATCGTCCCCGCGAGGGAAAGATAAAGGTCAAGATGAAAGCAGTGCACAAGGGATATTTCATGCATAGAAATAATTGACAATAGTAATGCCAAAGATCTTGGATGGAGTGAAAGAGAATGATGAAATGATAAGAGGTGTGAACACTATGAAGTACTCAAACCACGATGTAGTAGATATCGTCAAATTCCTAGATTTGGTGCAACACAACTATATGGAATGTAAAGGAGAGGGTCCATCAGGTGGGCCATTTTTGGATCCTACGTAGTGGATCCTGGGGCTCTACAACACCAAGATCATGAACTAACTAGATATACCACACTTTGGGAGAGGTAAACATATCAACGAATGTGTGAAATAAATTCTAGTGAGGGTGCACGGAGGTTTCTTATGGATGGATAGGCTAGTTCCTATCAATGTGGACTTAATAGCTACAATTAATAGGCTACCCATGGATGGGGAGAAGCCAAAACAATATCTAGAGGATAATACTAAGGAAAAGGCCATTCTAATGAAATCAAGAAAAAATATGGCACAAATAGAGGGAACAGGGGGATAAACATTAGTGACATAAATCATCTGATGACAAGATTTTATACAAGGTTTCTAGAATGTAAGTTAATGAGGAAATGCAGGAAGGAAGTAGTACCGGTAGGGGTGGTAGAGGTTGTAGTGCAGTGCATGAAGGGGAGCTCGATGAGTTCGGCCCATTATTTTCTCAATTCCTTCCTGGAGGACTACAAGGATACACAATACTGGGGCTCTGAGTTCCACTACTCATGTCTACTCATCCTCATTTCACTTGTAGGTTGGAAAGAACCAATGTATAGTATGTTTCTTCAGCGAGTAGGAAAGTGTGGCACAAACCGATACACTTATTTAAGGAGTACAAAAGACCCAAAGAAGAAGAAGGTGAAAAATGATACATTTGCAGTATACCTGTCAGAAATATAGGATCACTTAGCCAACATGTGGAGGATTTCTCCTGAGATTGTCCAAGAGTTTGGAAAGATCGTCAATTTTCAGGCAACACACCACAGTATGTGGTTGCAGGCGATGAGGGACCCTTTCAAGGACTGGTTACTACTATGCTACTACATGATGATGCACGGTATCCAAATTGAGGTACAAGATTGGCATGATGAATGGAAGGTGCTAGAAATTCCAAGGAGAGGTCCAACAATACAGACTCAGACGTAGGAGAGAAAAGTCCATGTGAAGTAGACATGCAGAAATGGTGTGAGAAAAAAGAAGAATACAACATAAGGCCAAGTGGGGGGAAGCATCCCAAATCAAAAAAAATGAAGGATGTAGAAGAATCCATAGGGTAGTTCCACACAAGATCCACTGCGCACCAGGAAGACACATGAAATTATAAGAGAACAAGTGTGCGTAGCATAAGTGAGGAATTAAACACAAGATATACCCATGGATGAAGAAGTGGAATAGGAGATAAGGGTGGATAATAACATGCCAGATACATCTCAACCAGTAGATGCCCAAAAAACGATTATAGGGGAGAAAGAAAGTGGCTCAAGGAAGAAGGAGAAGGCCCATAGGACACCACCTCACACATCATTGACATCAGATGATGTTGAAATAGTAGCTACAACCATTGAATATTGTGTATCATAGCATTGGGAGAATGTCGAGAATCATAGGGATTCAATTATCGAGTAGGTGCAGGAGGTAAAAACTGCGCTGGAATAGTTAAATATTAGGGCAGAGAAGCGACAAAAATAACCACCAGGGAAAATTATGGAAGGAATTCCAACAGGGGAAATAATGCAGATTATAGCACAGGGGAGCACAAATTTCATGATAACACCTGATATATTGTACATTGACGAGGAGGCTTCACATAAACCTCTAAATAAGATAGATACATTGGACTTGATGTTGCCCAAGATCTTGACGTAGGCACTGTACAAATTGCATATCAGTGTCACACATGAAATCTAGTCTAGGGAAAGGTGAGATGCAAAAAATTTACAGACAACATAGGAGGAGAAAATCACACTAAAGGAAGCAATTATCCAGGAAGGTAAGGAGATGAAGATAGCTTAATGGAAAATAGAAGAGAAGGAGAAACACAATGGCACAGTGTTTCAAACCATGTTGGACAATGTAGGATTAGAAGAAGTATCATCATAGGAAAATATGAAGAAAATAGCTCAGGATTTGGAGCAGTACAAGAGCCAAATAAAGGAGCTAGAGGAGTGTGTAGTACCCACTACTCCTCCAGAAGTAAGAGTGCAATGAGATAAAGATGCAACAGAATCAACAAAAAAATATAGCACGGGATATACATAAGATGATATAGTTGTTGGAGAAAAGCAACTAACTGTGGAAACCATTACAAGAAGATGGAAGATTACAGGAGTTCCAATAAAATGAGGATAGGGTCCACGTGGAAATGGAATAATTGAAACAGAGATAGAATAAGTTGTCACTACCCGAAAAAATTAAGACAACTGCAAAAATGCAGAGTCTACAGCTAGAAGAAAAGGTAGTGCAGGAAGAGAAGATTGTAAGGAAATCTCAGTTGGAGCCTCTGTAGGAAAAGGATGAGAAGTTGGTCATGGATATTGATGCAGCAAAATAAAAATTGGAACAAATAGGCTTGGAGGGGGAAGAAATATCGAAACCCCTAGTAATCACGTAGATGGTAGAAGCCATGGTGAAAAGGAGAAACCAGGCTTAGGGTCAATGCCAAGAAACAACAAAGATGTATGAAGCATTTGCACATGTAGTGAAAGAGGCAGGAGTTAGTGAGTGAATCAAGATGAGTCACGATTTCATTGTTGGGGGCATGTTGGAAGAGGCCAATTTTGGGACAAAATCAAGGAAGTTTTGAAGGAATCAAGGAAGCACCGAAAAATGGGGAGCGCGTTGGAAACATAGGAAAACCAACACCGAGGAAAAGCAGTTACAAAGTGGACAAACTACTGGGAAGTAGTTGGAAAGTGGACAAACCCTGAATTGGAGAACGGTTGGATCATGGACCAAACGAGATTAAGTTATTTGGAAAGTGGACAAACCTAATCCACTTAGGTTTATGGTTTTTGTAAGGGATTTTGTCCCACTTTTTTGTATAAGTAGAATGTATTAGGATTGTGGAAAAGGTTGTTTTTCATTGGTTGGTTGGTCAGAAGTTCTCAATTTTGTTAATACAATTGCGATCTGTGGAGATCTATTGTAATGGAGGAAGAATTGCGACCTGATTCCTGCAGCCACCCATTGAAGCTATCTTGGGTGAGACTGCACATTGCACTTTATGCGATGTGTTTCCTTCTGGTATCCAAAAGGGATGATGGTCGAAGGGAAGTTTTTAATCCTATAGTTAGAACCTGAGTCAACCCATAAAGTGAACAACCTAATAGAAAAATTCAATGATTACATACATTTGAAGATTGTTGTTGTTAAGATAGCTCCTCCTACGATGTAATTATGTCCATTTCTTTGACCATATCCTTGTACACTTTTTTGTACATTCCTATTGTTATATTTTGGATATTAGCTCGTTGGTCCTCTAATATTTTCATAAATTTCTTGAAAAAATAAGATGACAATAAAGTATTTTTATATTGATATATGAAAACTAAATATCACAAAATTGATATATTAATAAACGAATACTTTGTCATATATATATATATATATATATATATATATATATATATATATATTCTAAAAAAGTGTTTTTAGGAATATTACTTTTTGAACGATTCTTTTTTGTTGTTGTATGTTTTTTCTATTGCAAGTCTGATAGTTCTCATTGGCCATTGCTCTGGAAATGATTCTTGTAGTTTAAATATAACCTGGTTCTTGGAATCATTGGATTGATTTCTATATTGTAAGTGGAAAGTGAATCTATACATTCGTTCCACTATATCCCTCATAGTTCTGTAAAAGTTTTTCCCCCTTTGATTAATCTCTGACACCACTCCAAATGAGCTAAAGACGAATTAATCATCATTTACATCTTCTATATTAATTAATTTTGTTTTGTTAGGATGACATTATGTTCCCTCGTTTGTGGTTCTTGTGGAAGATTAAACATATGTGAATTAATATATTGTTTGAAACATGTCATCTAATATTCCTAAGAATATTATTAATGAAAAATAAAAATAAAATCATATTGAATAGAAGACATCACGGTGATTACAGTAGAAAACAAAAACTTAGCAAAAAAATTAAACATTCATAACAAAACAATAGAAAAATTACACACCGATGAGAAGAAAAAATAAAAAATTAAAACAATTATGTCACAACATTTTTTGTGTTCTTTAGATGAGAAAACATAAGTGACATTCTTTTTATGCACCATATTTTTTAAATTTAAAAAATTAAAAATAAAAATATTATGGCTTTATCGGTGCTCCTTAGACATAAACACACCGGTGCCTTTCTGTTGAAATGGCACACTAGAAAATCAGAAACCGTTTTTAAAAAAAACTTCAAATCGTAAACCATTTAAAAAAAAAAACAGAGGGTCAATTGCATTTGGGATTCGATGCAATAAGTGGTCCCTTTGCATCACATGCCAAGCACTTATATATATATATATAAAAACCATTAGATCTAAAATGCCTAAACTGAAAAGCCCTAATTATGAAGTGATAGAAGAAGTTAAACCCTAGGGTGAAATTTTTCATTCACGTAAGAAAAAAAAAACAAGGGTTTAAGGTAAGTATGATTCTTTTTTTTTTCTTTTTTATTCTGAATTTTAATTAAATTCCAAATAGGAATACACTTTGCAAAAAAAATTATTATCAAAATCAACACTAAAATTTAAAATTTTTACTATGTAGGGTTCTGAGTGAATCACCATACCCTTCAAATCCTGATTTTATAATATTTTTGTTAGTGCTCCCCGATATGTCTCTCTTCCAAATCTATCTCCTGTAATTTTTGGCAAAATAAATATTGAATACCTTCTTAATATTAAAAAAAAATTATGAAAAGGGTTTAGAGTGAATCACCATAACCTTCAAATTCTCATATTTTGAATAATGCTGTGGTTCCAAAGTATTCTTCTCCTCCAAAGTGTTCCTCCATATATTTCTCTTGCAAGTCTCTCTCTTGCAATTTTTTGCAAAATAATGAAATAGTGAGTATCTCTTTAGTATTTAAAGGACTTTATGAAATTCTATTCCCGCTCTTTTTTTAATAGTTTAAAAAAATCACATTTTTTTATAACTTTTTCGGCATGACGATGTGTTTATGTAAGATGCACCAGTGCGTCCATATTACATTACGCGTTGGTGTGTCCATATTATATGATGCACTGATAACATATAATTGTTTTTTATTAACAAAATATCAAAACACGGTGTGGCTAATTTTTCAATGTACCGATGCTTATTATTACTATGTGCATTGGTGTGTTTGTTGTTTGTAAGCACACCGATATTGTATTAAAGTTATTTGAACTTTTATTTTCACATAAAATAGTATATTCATATCAAATTATCTTTTAGGATGAACTCACATGACTTACAATACTTCACTATAAATATTATGTTTTATGTCGCCTTATTCTTAAAAAATGGTTTCAAAACTATATTCAAATTCATATTGTGGTCTGGTCCTCGAAATTTATTTTAGATATGTAGAGAAAAAAATATTGTTAATTTTGCTGAAATGTAGGGAGAAAACCTTATTATATGATCAAATGGCAAATTCTCCAAATTCCATCCCATTCCATATTGCTCAAGGTCCATCGCGGAGTTCTCCCTTTCCATCTCCATTTAGTTTAACTTATTTTATTTATGTTTCGATTATCTAATTGATTTTTTTTTATCCATGCCAATTTGAATAAAATTGCATCCAAATTTGGAGGATCCTGATTCAGAATCGATTTCAGATGCAAAAAATATTCCAATATCAGTTCAAAAATGTTGGAAGGTCTTATTAGGAGCAACATACTGCAAGAAGTTGGTAGATGAACATGGATAGCCTCTTTAACCTACCAATTGTGGCATTCCATCTTCCATACGCAATCATGGGTCGACGATGGTAATAATTGTTTGGTATAATGTAATTTTAAAAAACAAATTATTGCATTGTTCTTAGTAATATCATTGATGTACTAATGTTCAATATTTTTGAAATTAGGATTCTTCTAATGATGAGCGACCTACCTACCATATTTTGTTGCACCCCACAACAATGTCAACCCGAGAGAAGGATGCAATGAGAGAAAAAATCGGAGAGGAAGCGTACCAAGAATGGTTGAATAAACCACCTATTCAATTCTCACTACGTCTAGATTCACCAATTAGGAATGACTACAACAATAGTAGTTATTCATAAGTTGGCAATGGAGACAATTGAGAAGAGGTCGTTACGGATGATTACTTACGAGATACGACTTCCATGGAGACAATGTTGTTAGATTCATTCCAGAATGATGAGCTAGGGGATGATGCTCATATCAATGATACCATTTTCGAAAGGCTATAATATGCTTCCATCGCCCCTCTCTTTGGACCTAGTGCCCAGTCAAAGTCTACCCAACTTGGGACAACAATGTTACTGTACAACATGAAAGAAAATTTCGGCATGTCAAATTCATGTTTCTTGAGAATATTGAGGTAATTGACCAGAAATTTATGTATATTAATTTTGAGAAATGTTGTCACACAATCAAAATTAGAAATGATTTATTTTATAAATGTTAAATGAGCTTATACATTTCTATTTCCCACAAACTGCAAGATATTGAAAGATAAGGTTCTTCCTAGTGATAATGTTTTGCCCGGTAGCTGCAAAGAGGCAAAGTAGTTGTTGAAAATGTTGGGTGTTGAGTAAATACAACATCATGCATGTTTGAATGATTATATTATATACATAGGAGAATATGTAGATAAATATGTATGTTCGCAATGTGGGAATGACAGGTACCATAAATCAAATAAAAATGGTAAATCGCATGGCCCTCCTCATAATATATTGAGGCACATGCCTATAATCCCAAGGATTCAAAGGCTTTTTCATTGCAAAGAATTAACTATGTTGCAAGGATGGAATGCCTTGCACAAAAGTGAGTCGGGAGTTATGTGAATCCCAATAGATTCAATAGCCATGAAGCATATAGAGGACATATGGCCAGACAAATTCAAGGATGAAGTAGGAATTCTATGACTCGGCATAGGAATGGATGGCGTGAACCCACATTCCCTCCAAAACACCAAATATTTTGTTTGGCTTGTAGTAGTGATCAATAAAAATACCCCCCCATGGTTTTCTATGAAGAATGAACATCTTATTTTGGCTCTTACAGTCCCTGGTAGAAGACAAAGGAATAATATGGATGTCTACCTAAAACCCTTGGTAGATGAATTGAAGGAATTATGGGAAGGGATACATGTATATGGTGTATCAAGACCCATTGCAATAGAGAGGAGTGTTACATTGTATGGCATATGTTCTTACACCACACATGATTATCCGAGATTAGGACTTCGCTTTGGTAATTCACATGTTTATTGATTTGTTTATAAACATAAAAATATTTATTTGCATATTTAATTCACTGTGATTGACATTATATTCTTAAACACTAACATGCTATGTATACACTAAGTTCACTGGTCTTGTACCTAAAGGATATCATGGATGTAAATTTTGTGGACCTTCTCTAAAGGAAAGGTGGTCCAACCACCTACGAAATCCAGTGTATGACTGCTTGAGGGTATTCCTCCCAGAAGAACACCCTTATAGAAGAGAAACACCTGCCTTCAATGGTAAACCAGAGACAACCCAAAGGCCTACAATAATGACACCAACAAAATGGATGATCCAAAAAGAATCCATAGAAGCATAAGAACAACTCAGAACTTATATAGGCAACTCTGGATGCTCAGAATATGTATTCTTAAATCAATTATTTGTAAATGCAATCATCTCATATAAGTCAATAAGCCACAAAGTCATTTATTGACTTTTATTTGCCAATAATATGCATTAATACTAGTATATTACAAATGCAACATTGTAGTTTTTTAACTAAAACTCCAGGTAAAAAATTTATTTTGTTAATAAGACATTTACAAATGTGACATTGTATTTTTTGAAATAAAACTCCATGTAAAAAAATGTTTTTGTTAATAAAACATTTACAAATGTGACATTGTATTTTTTTTAAATAAAACTCCATGTAA
>SNQJ01S0000600.1:21832-52527 GCA_010110895.2 Picea sitchensis
TAAAGATGCCTTTTGTACCTAAAACGTTAGAATTATATACTTGATAATTAAATGAATTATTTGTAATTGAAATCATCTCATATGAGCCAATGAGGGACAAATCACTCTATTGACTTTTATTTACTTACATTTATTTAATACTTTTGTATAAATGTGAAATTTAAATTTTAAAATAAAGCTCCATGTAAATAAAGATGCATTTTGTACCAAAAAGATTAGAATACTATACTTTAATGCTACTTGGACTATTAGGTTAATGGAAGATGGGTCATTGGTGAATACATTTGAACTTTTTGAGCTAAAATATATTTAATTTCCCAATCCATAACTTATTGTAAATTTGTATACTTAAATCAACTAAAATTTGTAATTACAATGGTATCATATTAGAAACCAAGAAGGCACAAAGTCACTTAATGAATTTTAATTTCCTATAATAGATCGGTCATAGGTGAATACATTTCAACTTTTTAAGCTATACGATATTTGATTTCTCAATCCATAACTTATTGTAAATTTGTATACTTAAATCAACTAAAATTTGTAATTGCAATCATATCATATTAGAAACCAACAAGGCACAAAGTGCATAAATAAATTTTAATTTCCTCTAATATGCATTAATATGAGTTTATAAATCTCATATGTGATTTTTGAAATAAAACTCCATTGTAAATAAAGTTGTATTTCTTTAAAAAAAATATAGTAAATTAATAATGAGTGCACTGTGGACTATCCAATCTCATTGGAGATGTGTCAGAGATGAATTATGTCTAATTGAACTTTTTGAGTTGTAAGGTGTTTGATTTCATTGCCCATAACTTTTCGTAAATTTGTATTTTTAAATAAATTGAAATCATATCGTTATAGTTATTTTGTTGACTTTTACTTAGTTATATTCATTAATATGTGTGTATAAACGCAATATATAATTTTTGAAAACTCAATATAAACAAAAATACATTTCTTCTAAAGAAACATCTTATAATTTCATGATAATGAATGTTAAGTGGACTATTTAGGCTAGTGGGATGGGTTATAGATGAATGACTTCAAACTTGTAAGGTATTTGATTTCTCAATTCATAACTTATTGTAAATATGTATTCTTAAATCAATTATTTGTAAATGCAATCATCTCATATAAGTCAATAAGCCACAAATTCATTTATTGACTTTTATTTGCCAATAATATGCATTAATACTAGTATATTACAAATGCAACATTGTAGTTTTTTAACTAAAACTCCATGTAAAAAATTTATTTTGTTAATAAGACATTTACAAATGTGACATTGTATTTTTTGAAATAAAACTCCATGTAAAAAAATGTTTTTGTTAATAAAACATTTACAAATGTGACATTGTATTTTTTTTAAATAAAACTCCATGTAAAAAAATGCTTTTGTTAATAAAGCATAGAATGATTAACTAGTGTTAACTGGACTATTTAGCATCATTAGAGATATGTCATATATGGTTGTCTTTGAAATTTTTGTACCAATATGAAATTTGACTTCACCATCCATATCAACATTTTGTAAATTTCAATTATTAAATAAATTACTTGTAATTGAAATCATCTCATATAAGCCAACAAGATAGGAAGCTCGTTATTTAAGTTTATATAGTTAGATAAATTAATATGAGTGTATACATGCCATGTATTTTTGAAATAAAATTCCATGTAAATAAAGATTTTTTTTATTATAAAACAAATTAGAATAAATTGATAATGAGTTCTTAATGGGTCATAGATGAATAACTTTGAATATTATTTACTTAATCTTGAAAATTAATATCTTAATTGATATGTTTTGTAGTTACATTAAAACATCAATAATCAAACATCACAATTTGAGACATATACCAAGTTCAACTAAAATCCTTGGAAAATAAGTTTCAACGTATTTTTGAAATAAATTTCCATGTAAATAAAGATATTTTTTATTATAAAATAAATTAGAGTAAATTGATAACGAGTTCTTAATGGGTCATAGACGAATAACTTTTAATATTATTTACTTAATCTTGAAAATTAATATCTTAATAGATATTTTTGTAGTTATATTAAAACATCAATAATCAAACATCACAATTTGAGACATATACAAAGTTCAACTAAAATCCTTGAAAAATAAGTTTCAACATCTATCTCTTCGCTGTTTAAAATTCTCATCATTTTCTCCTAGACTTGGTGAAAGTAATGATTCAATTCCATAGTTTTCTCTACTTGGATGACATTATTACATTTGGTCAGTGGTTTTTCAAAATCGACCATGTTGATAGGGAGATATTGATACTCAAATTTCCTTGTGCACCACTCTTAGAAGACCCTTGCCCCCTTGCCTCCATTGCTTACTTTCCTAGGTCAACCAGTTCTCATATCTCACTCATTTACTTCAGTCCATGACAATTTCCATCACATTGGACCAAAATGAATCCCCATTTAAGCACTTCCACTTGRTGTACTTCATGGATTTGAGTGGAGATAGATCATTACTGCTAGTTACAAACTTCTTCAAATACCTAGATCAACCTTAATATACATGAGAGAATACTTTAGGCTTAGATGTGTTTTTCTGAGATTGCCACCCCCACTAAACACTACTAAAATGATCACCTCCTCGTTGATGCTTCTTAAAGGAAAAAACAAGTAGGAAACTTAACTTCTATTTAGACCAGTACTAAGACAATGCAATGGATGCACCCTCCCTCCACTTAGGAAATCCTCACAATATTGTCATTTGATCAACAACTCCCACCAACACTATCATTTGATCAACAACTCCCACTCACACCCCCCTCAGTTGTGGAAAAGGGGATGGAGTCATTAGGCACCAAATTTAAACATTGAGTTGGGTTTGTTGTCCATAACAATAATATCTCACTTGGATGTTAAACATACTAATATAATTTAGCTCAAATCGATTCCTTATAAGAGTTTATTTCACATTCCTATCGTGCATTTATACTACTCTACCTAGTAGTCCCATGTTTGACATATTCATGGTCACTAGATGGTTTATCTCATCTTAATTTAATATGGAGATTCACAAAATCTCAATGTTGATGAAGTCCGTGTAATATAATTTTTCCAAATTTAACTTTGAGTGGAGATAGATCAATAGAGCTAGTTATAAACTTCTTCAAATACCTAGATCAACCTTAATATACATGAGATAATAATTTAGGGTTAGATGTGTTTTTCTGAGACCGCCTCCCCCACTGAACACTACTAGAATGATCACCTCCTCCTCGATGCTTCTTAAAGGAAATAGGAAGAAGGAAAATTTAACTTCTATTTAGACCTATACCAAGACAACGCAAGGCATGCACCCTCCCTCCACTTAGGAAATCCTCACAACACCGTCATTTGAGCAACAACTCCCACCCACACCCCCCTCGCTTGTGGCAAGGGGGATGGAGTTGGTAGGCACCAAATTCAAACATTGTGTTGGGTTTGTTGTCCATAACAATAATATCTCACTTGGATGTTAAACATACTAAGATGATTTAGCTCAAATCGATTTCTTATAAGAGTTTATTTCACACTCCTATCATGCATTTATACTATTGTACCTAGTAGTCCCATGTTTGACCTATTCATGGTCACTAGATGGTTTATCTCATCTTAATTTAATATGGTGATTTACAAAAAGACTCAATGTTGATGAAGTTCGTAATAGAATATTTCCAAATTTAACGAAATACATGTTTAAAGGAACTCCAAGCACAAGCCTAGAGGTGTTGTGGAAGAAGTGGAAGGCACCTTCTGGTTCACAGCAAAACCAGCTTCCGGTTCACAGCAGAACCAACTTCCTTCTGATTCTGTCTATGAGAACCAACTTCCAGTTCACAGCAATGCACTGAAACCATCCTACTATTCCAACAAAGTGGGGATCATCGATGGGAGGTAGCCTTTCATAGGTGCCCTTCACAGGGTCATATACCCTTATTTCAAAAACGTAACTACTATCCATAAAAATTAGTTGAATCAAGCACAGCAACTGATCAGTCATCCTGGCTATCTTTCTATCCACATAGAACCTAGGGTTGCTCACCATATACTCCCAACTTCTTCACACACCTTCTAGATTATCGTGCCATTTGTAAGGCACTCTTAACAAGCACTTTCGAATGAGATCGTTCAGAAGAACCTCCATTAGACCTAATCAAGTTTACCCAAATCTTTACACAGATATTGATCGAGTTTACCCAAATCTTTACACCAATCTTAGAGCTGCAAACGTGAAAGTGAACCAAATATGAAAGTGGAGTTAAATATATAGTGATCTCTCGGAGTAACCTAAATTTCAACCCAATGAAAAATGAAGTTTTAAATCTTATTTATTCATAACGTTAACGTTAATTAATAAGATTTAATTCACCTTATAAGTTTAACCTAAATGCTGAGAATAAATTTGACTCTAAGTTATTTAATCCTATTAAAAGATTGAACGGTGAATTTATTTTTAGTATAATTTTTATTAAAAGTAATAATTAAATTGTTCTAGGTCGGGTGTGATCTCTTAGTGATTTTTATGGCTTAGATGCTCTTGAATCCATAGTCTCTTAGTGAGTTTTACGGCTTAGATGCTCTTGAATCCATAGTCCCATAGGTCACGGACAAACTAGCAAAAAAAAATTAATAATTAAATTAGATTAATAGGAGAAATAATTTTAATTAATAAAAAATTTTAAGGATTTTCTCTTATTTATTTAAGATAATCCAAATTAACAAAATTTTAAAAAATGTGTGGCAAGATGTGTAATATAATAAAAAATGATTGAGTTAATAGGTGGATGTGTAATAAGATAAAAAAAAAAAAAAGTGAGTTAATAAGTGGACAAATTCAACTATTTTGGTGAATTCATTTTTTTGGAGTAAGATAAAGTTTTACCTTGATCTACTCAATCTAGGTCCTCTTAAAATGGGGCAAAACCCTCTAGAACAAAGTTACATTAATAAAGTGGAATTATAACTTTCCCTAACATTGTTATCAATCTAGGTCTTCTTAAAATGAGTCAATTTTAAGAAGTTGAGTGAAATATGTGTAATACCATAAAAAAAAAAGAGTGAGTTAATAAGTGGACACTTTTAATTGTTTTGGTGAATTCACTTTTTTCAACCAAGGTAAAGTTCGACCTTGATCTACTCAATCTAGATCCTCTTAAAATGGGCCAAAACCCTTGAGAACAAAGTTCCATTAATAATGTGGAATTATAACTTTCCCTAAAATTCCTATCAATCTAGGTCTTCTTAAAATGGGTCAATTTTTTTTATGAACAAGGTTCCATGGTCAAAGTTCTCATTAATCAAGTGGAATTATAACTTACTTTAAAATTCCTACTAAATTTAGGAAAAATTCTCAACTCAAGCTTAGATCCATCTTAAACCTAGACTTAATGTGTAAATTTTAATTTATATGTTGTTATCTAAATATGTAGGTACGCAATTATTTGATTTTTTTTAATTGAGAAGAATTCCTTGGGGAAGAGCTAGAGAGGTTATATAAAAGCACCGGTGCACATTTCATATGAAACACACCGATGAGTTTTAATATTAAACATGCCCATGAGATTAATAATTAAAATGCACTGAGAAACATTGACTTGTGATAGTGCAATTAATGTTATTTTTTAATTCCATTATTTATCAAAAAATTACATATATCTTATATTTTGATTAGTGAATTTGGATATATGTTGTTTGGATTAATTTGTTATATCATCAGTTTTTGCATCTATTCATTATAATATTTAGTCATCCATATATTTAATCAACGATGTAAACATTGGACAATGCAATAGAATGAATTAAAACATATTTTATTATATGAATAAGAGGGTCTGTGTCATACAAAATGGGACACTTATCAATAATCCCTTGTTTTTCAATTGGGACACTATGTCCATTACACTAAACAAAAATGTGTAATTTTTAGAGACAATTATTTCAAAAAAATACAATTGCAGCGTGCATTGATATCCAAATATATTGGTCATGATTCTTCACTGGAATTGTTGTTAGTACTCGATCTACTTCCATGCCTTGGGTTATTTTCCTAAATGTTTGGTTGATTTCCTTGATTGTTTTCTTCTTCTTCAAGATCCATCTACAAACATACAAGTAAATTGTAATGAGTTTATCTATATTTGTGAGAATAATGAAAATTGAAATAAATAATATACATGAATGTAAATTGAAAAGCGATGTACCTGCAAAGAAAGAATTGACTCATGAATCATACACATATGTTCAAAATCAAATCTCATGCCTTGTTTCAACAATTCTTTTGTTGGATTAATTCCATACTTTGCTTTGTGCAAGTTTTATACCCCATAATAAATCATAGATTTAATATACAGTATTATTTTTGTTTCATTAATTATGAAATGATAGAAGGAAAACAACATAGATTATACCTACAAATTCCACAATTAATTTTTGATATGCCAACATATACTCACAATCCTTAATTAACCCAATGCCAATCAATTTTTCTGATGGCTCTTGTTTGTATGTTAGCACCTGTTTGAAGACATTCAATGATGGTTATTGTGAACCAACTTAAAATATACAAAAAAAAAACCTTAAGTTGCTATAAAGAAATAGCAATTACTCACAAACTTTGCTATCAACCATTTTCTTCCTTGTCGTCCAGTTTTATGTGCAGAATGAGTTCCATTTTCTTTTCTTTTATGTAAGAGAATATTTGAAAATCAATATTTAATGATGAATTAATTATTTGTACCTATGTTTGCGAAGACTAATTTTGGGAGAAAATCAAGGAAGTTTTGAAGGAATCAAGGAAACAACAGAAAATGGGGAGTGCACTGGAAACAAAGGAAAAACAGTGTCGGAAACAAAGGAAAACCAACACCGAGGAAAATTAGTTACAAAGTGGACAAACTGTTGCGGAGTAGTTGGAAAATGGACAAGTGCCGACTTGGAGAATGGTTGGATCGTGGACCAACCACTATGGATTCAATTGAAAAGTGGACAAACCTAATCCACATAGGGTTAGGGTTTTTGTAAGAGATTTTGTCCCATTTTTTGTATAAGTAGAATGTATTAGGATTGTGGAAAACGTTGTTGTTGGCTAGTTAGAAGTTCTCAGTTTTGTTAATACTATTGAAATTTTTGGAGATCAATTGTAATGGAGGAAGAATTGTATAGTGCATGACACTGGATATTGCATGAAGATTAATAAAGAATTGAAGTGATTCTTTTTTGTAGACTTAGCCCAAGAAGGGGGTGAACCATGGTATATCTAGGTTATGTGTGAATGTTTGAAGTACTTGTGATTATGTTTTCTTTAATGAGTTTTATGATGAACATGTTGAAATGATAAAGGAAGTAATACTGCACACTAAGGATAAACTGATGAAATCTGTGGAATAACACTAAAGGGATGTATGTCATAGTTAGTATTCATATCTGAATCTTATGTTGTAGTAAATGAATAATGTTTTATTTGGTATATGTTGTTATAATGGTTAATGAAGTTCTATTGGAATAGTTGTGTCACTAGTCAGAACTAAGATCCAACTAGGGTAGCATAATACATGGGTATTTGAGGGCTAGTAGTGGAGTAGATCTAATGCCCCTGAGAGAGAAGCACAACCCATCCCATGGTTGCAGACACCCATTGAATCCATCTCGAGTGAGACCGCGCAATGCACTCTGTGCATTGTGTTTCCTTTTGGTATCCAAAAGGGCCAATGGTCGAAGGGAAGTTGGTAATCCTATAGTTAGAACCTAGGTCATCCCATAAAGCCAACAATGGTTTTGTAGTCAGTTGGAACTCAGACTACTAGATCGGGAGGGATGTATCACATAGTATAGCGCAAGGGTTTAAGAAAGGGGATGTTTTTAGGGTGGAACCCCACAAAAGTGGAGATTGAAAGATGGATGACAGTTTAGGAACTAGATTTTTCCCACAAAGATAATAAAATCCCTAGGTTTAAGACAAGACAATACTTGGAGAGATACGTATTCAACAAAATACATGAGAGTTTCTTTAGTGAGTTTCCCATGCTATTGTGGGAGTGGATAGCACGGTTGAAAGATACCCATCCGACAAATAGAGTTAGATCAGTGGAGTGGAAAAAAGAGATTATCATGCAGTTGAAGAGGGTGAATAAAAAATTAACGAGCGCAATAGATTTTTAGCTAGACATAATGTAGTGGGGTATATCACCGAGATTGCAGTAGATACTTTGAATTCTTACAGTGTAGCATAGAAGGATTTTCCTAAGGGCCCAATGGCAAAGGAACACCATGTCATTGTACACTTCAATCAAGAGATTATTACATGACAAAGAGATATTAACCATGGAATCAGACAACTAAAATACCCTACGTGAATGGGGGAGCTAGGGGAAACACTAAGGAAGGACTAAGATGGAGGGGGAAATGGATAGAGGAGAGCACAGTAAAGAGAAATATCCAATTATGATCGATCAAGAGGAGATCCAGGAAATTATACAGAAGGAAGAAAAAACGCGCAATGGAAGACCCTACAAGTATAATCTCAAGAAAAATAAAAGATAAGTAGTTGTGAGGGAAGGCTTGGAGAGTGATGAGAAAGAGGTAGAGTATGTCCATGCTATGGAGAACATTGAAGAAATACTGTGAACCACATATGAAAGAAAGAATAGAGGAGAAAGATCTAATGAGGAAGTAGGTACTCCTATCTAGATCTAAATATGTGTAGAACCTACAACCCCATGTACGATTAACACATCAACAAAGAAAGAGTTGTTTAGAGAACTAATGAATGGCAGTCAGAGGAATCTAGGAGATCAGAATATAAGTGAGGGTACAAGTGGAAGTACCAGCAATAGTGTAGGTAGGTAGTGGTACAAGTGGAAGTATCAATACAAATACTAGTGGGAGTTAAAGTATGAATAAAAATACACATATAGTAGTACCATGTAGAGAAAGTACATCACATTCTATAATGGTAGGTGTAGATCGAGTTATAATATTACCAGAGTTCCATGGGGATGTATCAAGAGATCCATAGAAGCACCTATTCATGTGAGAGCGAGTATGGGAAGCAAAAAGAGTCACTGATGCGGAAAAAAAAGTAGAGAAGCTAGCAATAATGTTCAGAAACCGTGCACAGGATTGGTACATGAATATAGCAGTAAACAATCCATAGGGTGAACAGGAAACAATAGTAGAGATCAAGAAGTAACTAATCACAGAGTTTCTGAGGCCAAGATCAGAGGATCAATTTATGAATGAGATGATTGAGGTTAGAAAGAAACCATGATATTTTGTATGGGAAATCGATCAAAAGTTCAAGACATTGAAAGGTAAAATGAAGTATCCCATTTTTGACTTGTAGCACAGATAATTGTTTATAAATTATTTGTTAGCACATTTCAAATATCCATTGAGACAACAAAAATTTCAAACCCAGGTAGAGGAACTAGAAGAAGTGATGTAGTTAGATGAGAATCAATATAATCATACATATCCTTCTTTAGAGGGGATGAAGGAATACCTCAAGAACTTGACGGTGCAATTAAACCAGAATAAAAGTAGGGAGAAAAGAGAAGCAATGTGGTGTACTATGTGTAGATAAGAGGGACATCACAAGAATGAGTGTCTGACATTTGCGCAGTACTTGGGAGTAGGGATACCAAATCCATTTCCTATAGGAGGGCCTTGGTGTGAAATACGTGAGACACATGGGCATGATCCTTATCATTTCCCTATGATGAAGAAGTACAATACATAACCGAATAGTACTTTCTGTAACTTTTGTAAGTAAGTGGGACATGAAGACAAAATTTGTAGAACCCTAGAGATTAATGAAGGAAATAACCTCAGATTCATATATGATGCAGGTTGATTTGATGGTAGGATATACTGCGCCATAGTTTCACAATGTACCACAGTTTCAAGCAGTGCCACAATTTCAACAACCCCCTCAGTATAATCAAGCACCACAATATCAAAAAATGGATCCACAGGGGAACAAAGGAGGATTTAGAGTTAGAGGAAGAGGAGGAATGGGTAGAGGCAGAGAGCTTATTATCTTCCATAATTGTCACCAACAAGGACACTACACCAGATATTTCCCTCAACCAGCAGCAACATGTATGTACTGTAATGCAACAGATCAAGTGACAAAATATTTCCCGATGTTAATGATGAAGATCCAGGAGTATACGAATCTAAATAATTAGAATTTTCAGTGGATTGTTGTAGAAATTAGGGATCTTGGGAGAAACATCAATATAGTGACTAGAGGAGGAGTTAAGAGAGGAGAAGATGCACATGATCAGAAGAAGGAATCACAGTGTTGGATTCAGAAGAACACTCAACCACAACAACAATTTGATGCAAAGAAGGAAAAGGAAAATTTCAAGGAAGCAAAGAAGGAGTTCCTGAAGGATAATGTAGCCTCCACATCGAATATTGTGCTGAGGTATGATACTCATATTTTTTATATGCCTCGGTCTTTGGATTATACTTACAAAGGAAAGAAAACAGGGAAAGTAAGTAACTTAAAGAGTTTCCTGGAATCTTGCTTTAAATTACTTCATGATAAGAATTCCATGGATGTGTTTAAAGGTATGCTTGAGAAATATAGCATAGAGGAAGGGGTAGGAACAAAACCAAAGAATATTAATCATGTTCATAGAAAAAAAATAACTAGCAGAGAGTTCATATTGAATGCAAATATAGGAGACTTTAACATGGGAAATGTTATCCTAGATTTAGGATCAGATGTCAACATTTTTCCAAAGAAGACTTCAGAAGAAACTGGAGAACCTACACAAGGGTGTTCCAATATCCAATTAAAGGTAGTAAAACAATAGAGAGTGATTCCCAGAGGTATATTGAAGAATACAACAATGGATCTAGATGGCGTGTGCACCACAACAAACTTTGAACTGATGGATACGGTGGATGAGTCTATACCATTTCCAACACTATTGGGAATTGATTGGGCCTTTGATAATCATTCCATAATTAATTTAAAGACTAGAAAGATGATATTTGAAGATGGGAACTTTAGGGTAGTAACACATTTAGATCCCTCAGATTGTGAAATATATGTCAAACCTATCCCTGACAGTGTTCTATAGGATTATGTGAACTAATTGTATAGGACTACTACGCGATATGATCAAGACTATGTGAATCCAACTGCAGATGGAGAACTCAGTTGGAGGAGTATTAATTACGACATGTCATATTTGGATATTGGAGTAGAAAATTGGTAGCAGAGATTGCATGAAGTCTCTACTAGGAGGTGTGCTAGAGTTACACACGTAGTAAGATGGGTTGTCACAGAAGTAAGACAATTTCCCACATTTACTGAATCAGAGGTTTTGGAGAGTCAAATATTATCAATGTTGGATATAGCACTAAGGGACACACCTACATGATGGTGGGGTGCACATAAGAAGGTTATTCAGGATCGGTATTAGTGTAAGCAACTGATGCGCATAATATTTGGTAGGAGTCAACAGGATAGACTCTTACAGAAGTATGATGGAAGAGGGAACCCGAGAAAACACATAGATGATTGTATCACTAATTGGATATTGGTATCACCAGGGGAATGGACCCATTAATTTATTCTTACATTAGAAGGAATACCTAGTAATTGGTATAGGGAGAAGGAACTGCGTAGCGAAACTGCAAGTTGAGGTGAAGGGAAATAAAAATTTATTAGGACCTTTGCATTTGAAATTGAGAATCCATGGGTGGATATAGCATTGCATAGGATCAAAGGAAATATATTTTAAGAGTGTGGGGAAGATACAGTGACAATAGCCATCGATTATATAAAAGAAACACTTGAAAAATTAGTTTACTTTTATCCGATTGCATAGGATGAAGAAGTAGAGGAAAACCCACGTGACACACATATATTAGAAGGGGAAGGAGAAATAGGTTTGGAAGGAACCATGTTACAATCAGAAGAGTTTAATGCACCTATGAAGATTAAAAAGGTTAATATTGAGACTGAAGAGAAGCCCATGATAGCCAACATTGGAGACTACTCAAACAATAAGACAATGGAAAAGATAATTGAACTACTACATGAGTATAGTGACTTATTCCCAGACACATTTTCAAAGATCAAAGGGCTAGCATGAGAACTTGGGGAAATGAAGATACCCCTCATACTAGAGTAAGGACTAGTTAGGAAAAGACCATATAGATTAAACCCCATCTATAAGAAGAAGGTTAAGGCATAAATTGACAGAATGCTAGAATCAAGAATCATAGAGCATGGGGAAGAATCAGAGTGGATTAGTCCAATGGTGGTCTAGGAAAATAATTCTAGAGGGATTAGGATATGTGTGGATATGAGGAATTTAAATGATGCATGCCTTCATGATCATTTTCCTACTCCATTTACATATGAGGTTTTCGAGAATGTGGGAGGACAAGAAGTGTACTCTTTCACAAATGGATTTTCAGGTTACCATCAGATCAGAATTTCTCTGGAGGACAGGTACAAAACTACATTTGAAAAAGAGTGGGGGTCATATCGGTACACAGTAATGCAATTTGGTTTAAAAAATGCACCAACAATATTTTCTAGATTAGTAGTATTTTCATTCAAGGATTTTATACATATTAAATTTTTAGAGGTTTATCTGGAAGATTGGAAAATATTCACTTTATTGAAGGACCATGTAGAAATTATGAGGTTAATGTTAGAAATATGTAGGCAATGTTAGATATCATTCAACATTAAGAAATGTATATTCATCACACCGGTTGGAATCCTACTGGGGCACATTGTTTTTATTCTCAATTTCATGTGCATGTGACAAAATAATTTCATGTGCATGTGAACGCTTCATCCATTGCAATTGAAGTATCTTTGGCACAACCATGTGAAGGAGACATTGATCACCCAATATATTTTTCTAGTAGAAAATTTTATGAGTCTGAGAACAACTATAATACTGCGGAAAGGTAAGGTCTGCATATGGTATATGCCCTACAAAAGTTCGGACATTATTTATTGGGTTGACATTTTAAGATATTTACAGATCATTATTCTTTGAAGTACCTAGTTAACAAGCCAATGCTAGGGGGGAGGATCTATAGATGGTTTTTATTGTTTCAGCAATATGATTTTGAAATCATAGTAAAACTAGGGAAGATGAATGCAGGACCAGATCATCTGTCAAGAATTACTAATTGAGAGGAGCCAAAGAACTGAGAGGAAAATTTTCCTGATGCTAACTTATTTTCTATTCAGATTGTTTATGAGTATTTTGCTGACATTGTTGAATTTTTTAGCACAGGAATGGCTCCCAGGGAATTTACTGTCGCATAGAAAATACAGTTGATAGTGTGCGCTGCAGACTATAAGTTAATTGTAGGTCATTTATACAAGTTAGGAGGAGATGGAGTTGTGAGAAGATGTGTAATGGAGCATGGACTCTCCATGGTGTTAGCAAAAGCACATGAAGGTATAGTTTGATGAAACTATGCAGGAAATCCTACAAGATAGAAGGTGTTGTGCATAGGATTATGGTGGCCTATAGTACATAAGGATGCAAAGGAATACTGTCAGACCTATGATGTCTGTCAGAGGGTGGGAAAACCATCTAGAAGGGATGAAATGTCACTTATGCCCCAAGTAACTTTACAGGTATTTGATAAATTGATTGTGGATTTCATTAGACCCATTCAACCACCAACAAGGAGGTAAAGAGATAGATACATCATCACTTTGACCAAATAATTAACCAGATCAGTAGAAGCATCCCTAGTAAAGGATTGCAACACAGAATCTGCATCGCAATTTCTCTTTGAGAACGTGGTGACCATATTTGGATCTCCCATAATTTTGTAGAGTGATAAGGGAACTCATTTTATTAACAGTACAATCAAAGATTTGGAATGTGAATAGGGATGATTGGGATTTGAAGGTATCAATAGTGTTATGGGCTTAAAGGACTACATGCAAGAAGATTATAGGACATACACCATTCTTAATGGTGTATGGGAAGGAAGCAGTGGTTCCATTGGATTATTTAATACCTAGTCTGCGCATTGCAATGATCACCAACATGATAGAAGAAGGTGTTGCACAAGAAAAATTGGATCACTTGATGGAGTTGGAAGAAGAAATAATTTTAGCAGGATTTGTCCAGGAAGTACAGAAACCGAAGGAAAATCTTAGCATGATAGGCACATAAAGAAGAAAATATTTAAAGAAGGATATCTATTTCCAAGGGTGATTTTAAGAACCCCTTGTAAATTTATATGTATAATAAATGGGCGAATCACCGTGATACATAGGAAAAATTGAACGATATGTTATGAATAATATAATATGTATATATAATTTTTTGGCGAATCTTTTAGTCAATTATATAATATTGTAAAATCTTGGCGAATATTTCACTAAATTATAAAATCTTGTAAAACCCTAACGAATCTTTAAATGAATTATAAAATCTTGTAAAATTGTGCGAATCTTTTACTAAAGTATATAACATTATGAATTATTGGTGAATTTTTTGACAAAGTATAAAACCATATATAATGATAGGAAAATATATTTATTAAATTGTAATCTACTCATTTTACATGTTTGGAAAAGAAACATACTTTTTCCCTCCTCCAAATAGTGTTATAAGCATCAAGGGTTGTGTTTGTCAAGGTTCTTATTGTGTATTTCATGGTTCACCTATTCAATTCTAAAACAAATATGATTTTCCAAGGGGGTGGTGGGTTCATTGGCCACCAAGATTCCAATCCCCTCAAGGTATGCGCTTAGAATTGCATCTGAGGGGTTCCCCATATTTCATTAAACAAATTTCTATGAGATAAAAATTGACAGAGTTTCGTCTATATCCCACCAATGACATCTAGAGATTTGTTTACCCCACACCAATGGCACTAGATCTTTTTATGTTGCAACAATGACATGTAGGGCTTCACTTGGTGTAAAAATATTTTCAATTCCATGTTCCCCTTCTATATGATATTTAAATAAAAATAACTTAATTAAGAGAAATGATTCATAATATGTCTACCTAGTTACCCAACCTAAGACCAAATTAGAAATACATTTTTAGAACATATGAATATAAATGTAATCTAAATAGAACAAACATATATACAAAACAAATCATAGCCTGTCAAATTGTTAAACAACAAGTAGAGGCTGTCAAAATGCCAAACATATGTACATGATGTAAAATACAGGCTTATGAGCATTTGACAACAAGAAAATGTTCTTTAAACAAATGTTAGAACCAACATCCATGCACAAAAATATTAATATCATGGTCATTATTCATATGAAGATATTCTTATGTGAAAAAAACTTTAGGAGATAAGAAATGTGAAAGAAACTAAGTCATTCCATGATGACGATGATGATAGTCTCAATTAAACTACCATAATTAAAAGTGAACAACAAGAGATGTATATTTAGAAAGGGTTATTATGCCATTATGTATATATATACATGACAATAGAATGGTTCACAATCAAAGTCTTATCACCCATTTTAATCCCATTAAGGGAAGCACATGCAATGTCTATCATTTTTGGATAATGTTTGATACATCTTCAAACACAAGAAATATCCTTTCCTTTTGATGGAAGAACAATAGAGGTTAACAAGGTATATACTATTAGCATTGCTTCTTAAAATTGTCAGGGTTATTTTTTTCCTACCCATAAAAAATAATGATCTTGGTTTATTGAGACGATTTCTAAGATGAATGGGTTGATCCTCTTTCAGATTTGACCATAATTCACCACAAAGTTCCTATATATGTTGATCCTAACCTTCACTTCTCTCAAGATCAACAGAGACTAATATTTTATGTACCACTTCTAACATGGATTATTCATTACTAACTCATCGATTATGAAACGACTCTTCTAGTGCATCATAAGATGTTCCTAAATTGTCGAATCTAAAGATTTTTTTGTAAATTGTAATTAGATAATATGTAATGTGCAACGAATGACCACAATAGTAGGTCAATGGGACTTAGAAGTACGACCAATACAAATATATAGTGGGAGTTCAAAATAAACTCCCATGACTAATCTAAAAAAAGAAAGAGATAAATTGCTAGACAATAGTAATAATAAATAAAAATGATATGAAACCCTTTTTGAACATAAAATAAACATAAAAGCATAAAACGAAAAATGCAAACCATCATGAACCATAGAGTTGGAATATACATGGTGTTATCTCTCAAACTCTACCCCAAGAGGAAAAGTCCTAACCTTGGTGGGAGAACCTATAGGTACTACTAGGCAAGCCAACCACTGTCACCTTGATGGCCTTGCCCCAGTATTCATACTAAGGAAAATAATACCCTATCCTAGGGGGAAATCCCTATGTCATCCTACGCCAAAATCAGTGGATTAAAGGGTGAAGGGACTAAACTTAGGTCGATACTACTTAATTCACTAAGAAAAATAATACAAGTCTAAGAGACCTCAAGAAGTTCCTAAACCAAGCTCACAAGGAGCTCACACTACTAGTCCAAGATGCCCAATTTGAATATGTTAAGGTAGGAGTGGGAGCTAGTTCTGGAGGTTCAAGCCCACAAAGTTCCAACAGTTTATGTGAAAGGTGACGTTTTGAGTTCTTAAGAGTTAATGGAAATTTAGTTTTCCTTTACTGTGAGTGCTGATGAAAAATATTTTTGTCCTCAAACATTACCATGAAAATTAATTATATCCATGCTCAAATTTAGTTCTTAAGAAAAACAATAGGAAAAACCTCAAATTCCAAATTTCAATATGAAAATTGTTTTGAAAGATATGCCTTTGGAAATGTGTGTATCATGACATAATCATATCCCACATGTGAAATATAGATGATATCTAAAACAATGTTCAAATTTAGTTTAGGAACAACAAATTTAAACTCATCACATTCAACCATATGCCAAATAAATTCTGAGAAATAAAAGATAAAAGAGAAACATAAACATCATACACTTGTGAAGACAATATTACAGAAAATTTCAGAGTTTTCCCATTCATAGCCTCATCAACAATAAGTATTCCTTAATCCCAATGGTTCCTTAGCACCAAAGTGAGAAATTGTGTAAATTGTGCCAACATACGATCATGTTATTGAACATAAATTTGGAACCATAAGTGTTGTTATAAATATGATCACATCTCATGCAAGGAAAATTTAAAACTGATCTAGATCCATCCATCCATCCATTAATCCATATTATTTGTTGATTTTAGTTTTAAATTTCTGGTTGAATTGAAGAAGGAACCACATATTTATTATGAGAAAAAGAAGAATATAGCAGCCCCTATCAAACCCTACATCAAATCATTACTTGACCTCCAATTCACAAATAAAGAGAGTATGATAGGCAACTGTAGCATATGTTTTTATGAATGAAATTGTGGATATACAACAACAATAAACAGATGGGATAGACCAGAAAAATAGTGCCTTAATTTCCAGATTTAGAATACCAAAGAAACCAAATTTATGCCAACCCAGTCTATGAAATGTGAGAGGATTTTCCACAATAAATCCATGTCCACAAAATGTAAGAGAAACTTTGAAATTGTTTGGTTGTGGAAGGTTCACAATTAAGGCATACATTAAACCAATGTCCATTTTTCCTTCCAAGATATAAGTTTGTGAAGCAAGTGGACCAGAAAGTAGAGACCATGATATAAAAAAATGTCTAATATTTGTATCTAAAATTATGAATATACAGTTGATACAAGTTGTATAGAGTATGGATGAATATCCTAAGGAGGTTCAAGCGCCAATTAGGGGATATAAGGGTAAGGCTCCATTGGTTGAGAGTTCTACAAAATGTTCATATCTGTAGTATTTTTTTTAATGCTTCCTTTAACTTTAATAAAATTAGTTATATATTGGAATTTTGTACAAAACAAAACATGTTTTCTGGAAGCCACCACAAGACGATAAAGTTTGGCTTAAAAATCCCTAATAGCCATTAAAACTACCACGGAGCATAAATATTGTCAAAATTGTGACTCACACATACAATAAAAAAGATTTTTTTTTAAAAACCACTTGGCACAAAAACATAACAATAAAGTCTTTCCATTAATGGAAAGAATAGTTCACACATATCCAAAAAAATTACTTAATTTTTAGCCAAGACTAGACCTGTAGCTGGAGGAGGCTCATCTTTGTCATTAGGTGTGGGTTGAAACCATCATTAGCCAGCTCAGAGCATAGGACAATGGGACCCCAACCATCATTAATTGGATTAACATTGTCATGTGTATTATCCATATCTAATATAGTAAGGGTGAGTGTTAAGAACTTATCATTCAGGGCCCATGGAGGAGGGATATGAGGCTAGTTAAGGTGACAGTCTCACTTTTCCTAAACAAATTGGACAACTTTGTGCCTCGACCTCCCATCATATTGTTGAAACTAATTGGAGTGGGAAAAAGGTCAACATGAGGCTCCCTAGTCCCTACTCATAGTGTAAGAGAATCCCATCGATACTCTAGCAACTAATGCATATATTTCATGTCCAAATACACCTTTTATACTTGGACAATAATATGCATATAAAGAATAACAAAAATTAGAACTGTTATCCCAAGAGAAAAACTGAATAGGATAGGCCTTCTAGACATAGAATCATTTCCTATTCCAAATAAAAAATAAAACTTGAATTTTGATATGAACTCATGAAAATAGGCATGGTCACATGGTTATATAGGAGATAGTGTATAACGCTTCTGATCCTCCCATAGTACTAAGTACAAAAGTGTGTGCCTAATAATAAGAAAAGCAATAGAAAATCCTAAGCCTATAATTTCCATTGAGCTACATAAATTGGGAGGGGAAAATCTATTTTTAACTTATAATATTTAGAAGCCTCATTTCATGAATACAACAAAAATGCATAAAAAGGAAAGAAATTATTATTATGTCACAAATAATACTTGTGCTCATTCATGAAGGCAGAAAAACTACTTAACATATGGATGTGTGTGAGATGCATGTTAAACTTAAAAGAACTAGCCGCATATTTACCTTGGTCCTATTTAAGGTATTAGGAGCTCCAAAGACTTGCAAAAACCTGAGATTCTCATCTCCTACAGTGGATGCAATAGTGTACCCACCTAGACTCTAAAACTAAAAAACAAACACTGTCATCACAAAATCCAATTGGCAATAGATCAATAGACTGAATACCTCTTCCAGATGCAGTACCCTAGATGTGTGACTAGACTCTGCTATATTAACTATAGATGGATATTTCCATAAGGTCAATTGGTTCTAGCTAAGTTCATGTGAACTCAGTAGCTCATGTTGATGCTTATTCAATAATAATGAAAAAAATCGAGAGTGGGTATCAATGGTATTTAGGTAGGCTCATGTATGAGTATTCCAAAACTTAATACAACGATTCAAACTAACTCCACTAGATGCCAAAAGAAAGGTTTGGAAATGGAACCATGCCATGGCCATTGCTGTAGCACAATATTCTTTTATCTGGTGAAGATATCGAGCTGCAACATTAGAGGATGACATGCTCATGTTGCATACATGAAATAAATTTTCATTTCCTCTATTTGCAAACTATTGGCTAGACATAAACCATTTCAAACCACACACTTCTTTCACATGTCCTCTGTATGTTTGAACAATGGAATCATGGATTCATACATCATGATTAAATATTAAACCATCAAGGCCACCCATTGTAAGCATATGACCATTCCAAGAAAGCACACGCACATGAGCTTGGTGACCTTTCAAAGCTCTTAACTATGTTCATTGAAAAACATTATCAAGTGAATGAGATTTCATCTAGAGAAACATTGGGATGCACTATAGATGATGGCACGCCACTCAGGGAGACAAACTTTATGCAAGGTCATCTAGTAATTATCATTACAATGGTTATGTTACATCATGCAATTCATAGACACTTCAGTTAATTCATAGCATTGGGATTCATCAATTGTGAGAATGGAATCCTTGTAGAGAATATTGGTGTGTGTTATTTCTTTTTCATACAGTAACATAAGCCAAGCAATAGTAAAAAAATGTCTTTCCAGATCAAGCATTTTAGTAGTTTAATTTTTCCTTATGAACAGAAAATGACAGTCTCAGATAAAAAAATGCAAGAAAAAGACTCAAAACAATACATATCCTTTTGGAAGAGAATCATGCATGAGCATGAAGATGAACATTTTATGATATAAATTACACAACTATCCCTCCTTCAAAGATCTTTAGCGTATATAGGAAATTATGGTTTTGAACTATTTGTTCCATCATATCATGTAGTGGATCTTACTAAGGCTATGTTAAATAGGGGAGAAGAAAAAGTAAGGTTGACAGGTCTAGGTGCATGTGATAGTTTGAGGCTTGAAGCTCATCTCTACCTATATGTAAATCACATGAGGATGGAATTTCTTGGACCATTGGAAAGAGAAGATGGGCATAGTGTATATTTATTGGTGTTGAGGTCATACTAAAACAATTGGAGGAGGGTCCTACAAGGCATAAGGCATATAACTAAAATAACTAAAAATAAATATTACCCTATGTGCTACTTTATCTCACTAATCGATTTTAAATCTCCACGGTTGCTGCTGCATATGCGACCATGCATTCGCCGCCACCACCCTTAACTTCAATCCACTGCTAGACTGACGGCTTAAAAATATAACACATGTTTTTCGGGGGGCCACCTCCGCTTACAAAAATCCAGTCCCGCCACTATGTAACACAGAATAGATTGCGGAAGAGAAGCCACAACAGTCCAAACATTTTTGTCACCATCATACTTCATCACCTGTCGATCACCGAAAGCGTACAACTCCCCAGAAGAAGAAGCCACACACTTTCTCCATAGATCTCCCCTGAAACTCATCTTCCCACGTCCCAACACTCGGCTCAAAAACTTCTGCACTTCTGTCTTCGCCTCCGCTTAACACCATGAATTTACCTCCCATGAAAACTGATGCAGGAGCATCGCCGGCACATCAAGCGAGCCAGCGTGGAGCGGAAGACAGCTGGACAAGCCAACACAAATTTTGAAAAACACTTTGGGATTGTTGCGCAAATCTTAAATGAGTCATTTAAGAGATGGCGCACTTGTATATTGTAATGGACCTTGAGCAGATAGCTCTCGTCCTTAGGTAGATAGTCGACATTTAAAATATTTAATGCAGTTAGATAGGAATTTAATTCTAGATTTGATAACGTAGAGTCCAAGAGGGAAAACGGATATAGACACCCTCATTGTATCATCGTAACATTAGTCTGAGCACATTAGCATTTGCATTCAGGAGCAAGAAGAGAAGAGCAAGCAGAGAGTTGTGTAAAGAGCACCCATGTACAGATATTGAATTAATAGAATAAAGCTTTGATTCAATTTCATGGTTATGTGTCTACTCTTTGTGTATTGATGTTATGCTCAAGAATATTTGCTTCCTGTCATACATTGGCTTTTATATGTTGTGTATGTGATTTCATGGTTGAATTGAAGTCTGGAAGAGAGATAGAATAAGTTTCAATTGTTTCTCTAATTGAACCAGGGGATTCCTGCAAGGAGTGCAGTAGAATTTGTCCGCAAGGAGTGCGTCGACAGAAGGGTTCAATTAGAGATAACTCTTGTTCTTATTTCTTCAAAGGTGCAGATAGGCACAGTGTCGTGCAAGGAGTGCGCAAGCCAAGCAAGGTCTCAGAATTGCAATTCTGAGTTGAGTATCGAAATATTTTTGTTGCAGGTGTGCGAGAGTCGAAACTTCAACCATTGACAAATTATTTATCATTAATCTCTAAATGTGGTGATATTGTCATATAATTTTCAATATGCTTTTTACCAAATGCTAAAGCTCAAGAATTAAAATAAATTTATAACAATAAATAAAAATATTATTTTAATAAAAAATTACTTTGTTAAATTTTTGAAACTAATAACTATAATTATCTATTTAAACTATATATATATAAAATAATATTTTTTTTATCAAATACATAAACCATATTAAATTCTCAACTTATTTTAATAAATATTTAATTTTAAACATAAACAAGACACTCCAAAACTTGCAACTTTGTGCATCTCCAAATTACACTCCAAAAAACAAAGAGTTCCAAATAGCTCCAACAAACAAAATAATTCCCAATTACCCAACAAATATTTCCCAGAAACAAAATAACTCCAATAAACAAACAACAAACACGTACTACTTTATCTCACTAATCTATTTTAAATCTCCACGGTTGCTGCTGCTGCAAATGCGACCCAGCCCTGAGAGCATTCGCCGCCGCCACCCTTAACTTCAATCCACTGCCCAGTTGACGGCTTAAACAGATAACACCCTTAATTTCATGTAAGCACTTCACTTCTTTTAAAAAAAAAATAAACTCACTACTATATAATATCACTACTATATGGTATCACTATTATACATATTAATATTATAGTTTTTCAAAATAATAAATTATTTTTAAAGGAAGATAAATCTAAAATAAGTTTATGTATTTAACATAAATGTATTTAAGTGAAAAATAACATTTATCATCTTATTAGTTATAATTGAATTTCTCTCAAATTACATCAACATTCAATATATCGATAATCATATTATAATAATTTTATTAAGAAATTTTATATAAAAAAAAAAACATTTTCATTGAAATATATCAATAATCAAATTACACATCTCCAAATTACACTGCAAGAAACAAATAGTTTCAAATAAGTACAAGAAATAAAAGTTGTTGCTTTATCTAATCGTATTTAAATCTCCATTGTTGCTATGTGGTTGGTGAACTCAAAATAAGCGAGCCTTGGGCATTAAATAATCGTAGAACCCTATGCATTAAAATAATCGTAGAACCCTATGCATTAAATAACCGACGTACACCAAATACATAAACCATATTAAATTCTCAGCTCATTTTAATAAATATTTAATTACGATAGGCGTACACCAATTAATAATGGGCACAATTAATGATTTAACCTTATTTAACCTTAAATCCTAATTTGATGGTTACGCATTCAAGATGTTGGCATATTCTTAGTCGTCCTCCAAAATCAATGAGCCAGATTTATTGCTCATAACTTCCTTGCATTTATAAAGACATCCGTTAACATGTTTACTTTTTTACATTTACCTAATCATATTAAAAAATTTACTGTAAGCATATATAATTGACACATTGAAATGATTAAATATATAATTAACACATTCAAATGATTAAGAAGAATTAATATGTATGCATGCCACGTTTATATCACTTCACGCCTTTTATGTTGGAGTACCATTCGTACCTCCACGTATTACCTCCCTGTGCCACGACCTTGAACCGCCCTCTCATGCCACCATCTGAACTGCCACACATTCTATGAGCGTTTGTGAATTTAAGTTTTTTAATTAGACACAACCACATGCAGGAAAAACAAGTGTTATTGTTTACATGGGGATGGGCGCTTTACAGACACAACATGCACAAATTACAGTTTCCTCGCATGCAGGTAAAAGAAGTATTATTCTTTACATTAGGGATGAGTGTTCGAACTTTTTGGCCAAAGCAATAGGTATGTAAGAATTACAGTTTTTAAAATTTATAGACAGTATCATGCACGAATTAGAGACAGCGGCTTGCACACTAATGTTTTCCCAATGTGTATATTGTGCACAGGTCTCTTAAGAGGAGCATTTCATTATCAAACTCCACGACCTTTTCGGGAACAGGTATGTACTCATAAAATTTATTTGAGCTGAACAATAGTTTAAAATTAAACTTACATAAAAACTGCGCAATAGTTTCATATCTCAACTAAATGTTAATCAATTGATTAACATTTCATATCTGCGCAATAGTTTCATATCTCAGAATAAATTAGGGTTTAACAATTAATATTACTGTTCAATATTCAGAATATTAGGTTTGTTCATAATAAATTAGGGTTCAATAAACAACCACAATGTGATGCTGGTTTAATATTAATCAACCATTTAATAATTAAACCTAAAAATTGGGTTTAGGGTTTAATATTCCAGTTAAACAATCATTTCAGTTATAGCCTATTGGCGTTCCTCAACCACAAAACAGTTGTGGTTATGCTAGTTTTAAACATAAACAATACACTCCAAAACTTGCAACTTCGTGCATCTCCAAATTACACTCCAAAAAACAAACAGTTCCAAATAGCTCCAACAAACAAAATAATTCCCAATTACCCAACAAATATTTCCCAGAAACAAAATAACTCCAATAAACAAACACGTACTACTTTATCTCACAAATCTATTTTAAATCTCCACGGTTGCTGCTGCTGCAAATGCGACCCAGCCCTGAGAGCATTCGCCGCCGCCACCCTTAACTTCAATCCACTGCCCAGTTGACGGCTTAAACAGATAACACACGGAGGGGCCACCTAACATAAAACCCACGGAGGGGCCACCTCCGCCTACAAATATCCAGTCGCGCCACTTTGTAACACACTTAACGGAGACAACAGATTGGGGAAGAGAAGCCACAGCAGTCCAAACTTTTTTCTCACCATCATACTTTATTACCTGTTGTTCTTCACTGAAAGCGTACAACTCCCCAGAAGGAAAAGCCACACACTTTCCCCATAGATCTCTGTTTCTCCATAGATCTCTCCTGAAACTTATATCTTCCCACTTTTTCCACGTCCCCGCACTCGGGTCGAAAACTTCTGCATTTCTGTCTTCGCCTCCGCTTAACACTATGAATTTACCTTCCATGAAAACACCATGGCATCCTGGACCGTCCGGTTGGATCATTGGAGGAAGAATTTCCCACTTGTTTTCCTCCACGTTATAAGCCTCTGCAGAGGGTGGGAACCCATACTCGTCCCTCCAGCGACGTAGACAAGTCCGGTGGAAGAATCGACAGAGCAGGCAAACAAGTATCGACGTGTAGGCATGTCAGCTCCGCGGCTCCATCTGGCAGACTCAAAGTCATAAATGTATACACTCTTTCTGATTCCGTCTATGAGAACCAGCGTCCGGTTCACAGCAGCGCAGTGAAACCATCCTACTATTCCAGCAAAGTGAGGATCATCCATGGGAGGTAGCCTTTCACAGGTGCCCTTCACAGGGTCATATACCCTTATTTCAAAGACGGGACTACTATCCGTAAAAACTAGTTGAATCAAGCATAGCAACTGGTCGGTCGTCTCGGATATCTTCCTGTCCGCATAGAACTCAGGGTTGCTCACCATCGACTCCCAACTTCTGCACACAGCTTTCAGATTATCGTGCCATTTGTAAGGCACTCTTAACAAGCACTGTCGAACGAGATCTTTCGGAAGAACCTCCATTAGACCTGATCGAGTTTACCCAAAGCTTTACACAGATCTTGATCGAGTTTACTTTTACACCGATCTTAGAGCTGCAAACGTGAAAGTGAACCAAATATGAAAGCCTAGTTAAATATATAGTGATCTCTCGGAGTAACCTAAATTTCAACCCGACGACGAAAAAAGAAGTTTTAAATCTTATTCATAACGGTAACGTTAATTAATAAGATTTAATTCACCTTATAAATTTAACCTAAATGTTATAACCTAAATGTTGAGAATAAATTATAATACAACCTAAATGTTGAGAATAAATTATAATACATTTTCTCTATTAATGCCCTTTAAATGTTGAAAATAAATTTGAGTCTAAATTTTATTCAAGTTATTTAACCGTATTAAAAGGATGAATTGGGTGAATTTATTTTTAGTATAATTTTTATTAAAAATAATAATTAAATTATTCTAGAGTGCGATCCTGGGGATTTTGATCGCTTAGATGTTCGTGAATCCACAAGCTAGTTTCACAAGTTACGGATAAACTAACATAAAAGAAAAAGTAATAATTAAATTAGATTAATAGGAGAAATAATTTTGATTAATAATTTTTTTTAAGGATTTTTTCTTATTTATTTAAGATAATCCAAATTACCAAAATTTTAAAAAATGGGTGGCAAGATGTGTAATATAATAAAAAATGATTGAGTTAATAGGTGGATGTGTAATAAGATAAAAAAAGAAATGAGTTAATAAGTGGACAAATTCAACTATTTTGGTGAATTCATTTTATTGGAGTAAGATAAAGTTTTACCTTGATCTACTCAATCTAGATCCTCTTAAAATGGGGCAAAACCCTCTAGAACAAAGTTACATTAATAAAGTGGAATTATAACTTTCCCTAACATTGTTATCAATCTAGGTCTTTTCAAAATGGGTCAATTTTAAGAAGTGGAGTGAAATATGTGTAATACCATAAAAAAAAAAGAGTGAGTTAATAAGTGGACACTTTTAATTGTTTTGGTGAATTCACTTTTTTCACCCAAGGTAAAGTTCGACCTTGATCTACTCAATCTAGATCCTCTTAAAATGGGCCAAAACCCTTGAGAACAAAGTTTCATTAATAATGTGGAATTATAACTTTCCCTAAAATTCCTATCAATCTAGGTCTTCTTAAAAAGAGTCAATTTTTTTTATGAACAAGGTTCCATGGTCAAAGCTCTCATTAATCAAGTGGAATTATAACTTACTTTAAAATTCCTACTTAATTTAGGAAAATTTCTCAACTCAAGCTTAAATCCATCTTAAACCTAGACTTAACGTGTAAATTTTAATTTATACGTTGTTATCTAAATATGTAGGTACGCAATTATTTGATTTTTTTTAATTGAGCAGAATTCCTTAGGGAAGAGCTAGAGAGGTTTTATGAAACACACCGATGAGTTTTAATATTAAACACGCCCATGAGATTAATAATTAAAATGCACTGAGAAATATCGACTTGTGATAGTGCAATTAATGTTATTTTTTAATTCCATTATTTATCAAAAAATTACATATATCTTATATTTTGATTAGTGAATTTGGATATATGTTGTTTGGATTAATTTGTTATATCATCAGATTTTGCATCTATTCATTATAATATTTAATCATCCATATATTTAATCAGCGATTTAAACATTGGACAATGCAATAGAATGAATTAAAACATATTTTATTATATGAATAAGAGGGTCTATGTCATACAAAATGGGACACTTATCAATAATCCTTTGTCTTTCAATTGGGACACTATGTCCATTACACTAAACAAAAATGTGTGATTTTCAAAGACAATTATTTAAAAAAAAATACACTTGCAGCGTGCATTGATATCCAAATATATTGGTCATCATTCTTCACTGGAATTGTTGTTAGTACTCGATCTACTTCCATGCCTTGGGTTATTTTTCTGAATGTTTGGTTGATTTCCTTGATTATTTTCTTCCTCTTCAAGATCCATCTACAAACATACAAGTAAATTGTAATCAGTATATTTACAATGGAATCATGGATTCATACATCATGATTAAATATTAAACCATCAAGGCTACCTGTTGTAAGAATATGACCATTCCAAGAAAGCACACACACACGGTCTTGGTGACCTTTCAAAGCTCTTAACTATGTTCATTGAAAAACATTACCATGTGAATGGGATTTCATCTAGAGAAACATTGGGATGCACTATAGATGATGGCAAGTCACTTAGGGAGACAACCTTTATGCAAGGTCATCTAGTAATTATCATTAGAATGGTTATGTTACATCATGCAATTCATAGACACTTCAGTTAATTCATAGCATTGGGATTCATCAATTGTGACAATGGAATCCTTGTAGAGAATATTGGTGTGTGTGTTATTTATTTTTCATACAGTAACATAAGCCAAGCAAAAGTAAAAAAATGTCTTTCTAGATCAAGCATTTTAGTAGTTTAATTTTTCCTTATGAACAGAAAATGACAGTCCCAGATAAAAAATGCAAGAAGAAGACTCAGAACAATACATATCCTTTTGGAAGAGAATCATGCATGAGCATGAAGATGAACATTTTATGGTATAAATTACACAACTATTCCTCCTTCAGAGATCTTTAGCGTATACAGGAAATTGTGGTTTTGAACTATCTGTTCCATCAGATCATGCAGTGGATCTTACTAAGGCTATCTTAAATAGGGGAGAAGGAAAAGTAAGGTTGACAGGTCTAGGTGCTTGTGATAGTTTGATGATTGAATCTCATCTCTACCTATATGTAAATGGCATGAGGATGGAATTTCTTGGACCATTGGAAAGAGAAGATGGGCATAGTGTATATTTATTGGTGTTGAGGTCATACTAAAACAATTGGAGGAGGGTCCTACAAGGCGTGGGGTTTAATTATTTCTAATGGTCCACCTCCAAGGAATCATAGTAAGATAATGGATGCTTCAGGGAAATCTATTAGGGAGTTCACGAGTGGAGCATTTAGTCCTTACCTAAAGAAAATATCAATGGAGTATGTAAAGTTAGGAACCGTAAAACTAGAACATAACTGAATGTTTTGGTTTGTGGAAAACCATATGATGCAACTGTAATCAAAATTCCATTTTTTTTAGCCAAGTACTAAAAACATACTTAAGCATGTGTATTGTCATAGCAACATATAGATTTTTGCCAAGATATCTGCAAGCCTTATTTATTTTTGTAAATGCAAGGAATTGCCTTTCCCGTGGTAAAGACAAAGAACTAGGATCAAGGAATCCCGAAAGAAGTTTCTCTAGAACTTAAAACAACAAAGAGAAAATCTTATTTTCAGCTCATAACATCAATAAGTAGAGGGTGTTGTTGGTGTTTGGAAGAATCTATCCCGTGGTGAGGAAGGCCCAAGACTAAATGTGATGGATGAGGAAATGTTCAAGAAAACACAGTTTAAGGGAATGTCAAACTAGCATTCCATTCTTTGGGGGAATTTTTTTATGTTTTTCTTTGATTATAATTAAAGGCAAATGCTAAATCTAAAGGGAATCTAGGCTGGAGAAGAGTACAATTGGCATAATAAAGTGCATCTTGACTAGGTTAATGGGCTTATGAGCATGTAACCAATCCTTGGCAAGATCAATGTAAATAACTCTTGCAATAAAACCCATTCCACCTAAATTGAAGCTTTAAATGTTCCGCCTCAACTTATACCTATTCAAAATCATAGTAGAGAATGAAGGAATTCGATTGAATAGACTGCAACTTACCACAAGAATCCCAATATCTTCAGGTTTCAACCATGTTTTCTTAAAATATTTTCTAGGGCACCACACATGACCTGGTTGGCCTCTTATCATGTTTTTTCCATGGAGGTATGAGGGGGAATATAATGCACTGCAGCAGGAAGATAAGAGTTCTCTCCTAAACCTAATCATTCTAGTATATTCCCTTAGAACTCCAAGGATAACTCTTGAAAATACCCCAAAGCTTTGAGTGTTGCATAAAGTGTTGGAAGTTCTCTTTGAGGATTTTAGGGGGCTTGTAGCAATATTATTCCAAAAGAGACAACAGTCAAGTGTGAGACATCATATAGACCATGCACCCAAAAACAAGAAGCTTCAAATATGAGTCTCAAATATGAAGCTTCAACACATAGATTCAGAACCAAAATATAAGATATAGTGAAGACAAATTATGGAACAAAATTTATTTATTCCCATAATAGAAAATTATTCTAGTTCGTATAAAAATAGAGATTTCCCTCATAGGAACAACTAGTTTTAAGAAAAACTCTTATTCTCTACTCTCTCATTCATGTGAAACTTATAATATTTAAAAACAACTCTCAATACTTACAAGTGTCCTTCATTTGCATGTATTCCTCCTTTTTTTAGCATATATCTGCAACCAAAAGACAATTTGAGGTTGCAGATTCCATTCTTTAAGTGTGTTTCTTGGTTGCATTGGATACAACTTTTTCATTGATTTATGTGAAAATTCTCTTGCAAAAACCATAAATATCAATATAGGAAGTCAATGTCATGCTTTGAAGGTTAGTGACAATGAAAGTAAGATTGAGTTTGTATCTTCCATTGAAATAGTTGATCCAAATGAATCTGTCTAGAGATTGGGTTCTTTAGATTCACCTTGATATTTTCAGAGCATTAATTACTCGTGGTTTTTAGAACAAAATTCTTATGACAACATTATTTTAACTTATTAAAATTAGCAGTGTGAGTTTGAAGGTTTTAATAAACACCATGGAAGGAATTAATAAGTGAGGCTAGGACACATTTTGAAGCTTCAATGATGTCATATATAATATGTGTGATGCATAAATCAATAGATTACATAGAAAAATGCATGTCATGTTTGTAGGGCATTTGTGTTGTCCTAGAAAATCCATAGTAATAAATTATGTTTTGGTTTGTAGGTCCTAGTGTTTGGCATGTGAAGGAAATACTACATTTATTAGCATGAGAATATATTTAGTTTTATATTTTCTTTCAACATCATTTGGTGTTATTCCATTTATGTCATGAACACAATCATTCTACCCATATTGGGAATAGGATGGATGCTCCAATTTATATAAAAATAGATGATGTTGTTGGTTTATAAACTTAGAGAAATTTTGGTCAGACTCGGATATGTTAAGGTTTAAGCTATTATTAGAGTTCTTTTCATTTCACTAGATAACAATAGCATAAGATAGGATCACTGAGAAATACACAATCACAAGAGACACATCATTTATCCTAGGAAACCTCATGGGGGAGAAAACCCAACAAAACTTCCTTATTATAGATAGCCAATACAATGCCAAGAGATAACTCAAACAAATACATAAATTCCTCTCCCAAGAATGTGCCTCTCTCTCTCTCTC
>SNQJ01S0000600.1:52577-104088 GCA_010110895.2 Picea sitchensis
CTCTCTCTCTCTCTCTCTCTCTCTCTCTCTCTCTCTCTCTCTCTCTCTCTCTCTCTCTTCTCCAACTGCAGCTGCGAAACTTGCTCCTCAATGAACAAGTGAGTGTGTGTCTAAATGAGGCGCTAACCTCCTTATTTATACAACTCTGGCATGTGTGGAGGTGTCTTTTCACTAGTAGGGTTGACTTCTCAATCTGGGTGGTTATAACCACCTTTAATATATTCTGGGGCCATCTTCTTATTCTGCATATTACAATTATGTTTTGACCAATCCACAAAAGGGAATTTGTTCTTTTACAATAACCGACATGATCAATCCACAATAGGGGATTGATCTAATGAATAATACAACAATAATAATTAGAATACATTTTGCAGTTACATTATTTCAACACTCCCCCTTAACAAGAAGGGTATTTTATAACAACATCAGGCTAGAGAGAGGACAAAATCATCAACAACATCAGGTGGGTGAGAGGACATCATCATCAATATTATCTTGGAACACTGACTAGCGTATCTATAAATCATCGGAAGTTTTTTTTATCATCAACATAGCACAGAGGCTGGAGCATAATCAACACAACATGGAGTTGGAGTAGCATCATCATCCTCATCTATATGAGGCTAAGGAAAAATCATCATCATCTTCATCATTAAAGATGAAATAATATCATCATGATCATATTCAGCAAGGACTCATGAGCTGAAGTGGCATCATCATCATCATCTTCAGCAAGAACTCAGGAGTTGAAGTGGCATCATCATCATCATCTTAAACGACATGGATTAGTATAACACTAATACATCCTCATCATAAATAATAGCACAAGCATGATACAACATCAAAAGCAACAATATCACAACACAAAGGATGGCATCACATCATCACAACATGAGGCTGGCAACACATCACAACAATTAAGCTGACACATCATCACAACAACTAAACTGGCACATCATCACAACAATTAATCTTGCACACCACACAACAATTAAGATAGAAAACACTATGAAAATTAAGTTGTAATCACAACACATCAATTCAACTGGAAACACCATAGCAATTAAGTTGGAATCACAATACTAGACTGGATTTACGTCACAGCCATTAAGCTGGAAGAACAGTACTTGGATTTATTTTCGTCACAACAATTAAGTTGGAAGCACGGTACTAGACTGGTTTTACGTCACAACAATTAAGATGGAATCACAGTACTCGGCTTGCTTTTTGTCACAACAATTAAGATGGAAGCACGGTACTAGACTGGATTTTCATCACAAAAATTAAGCTGGAAGCACAATACTCGTCTTGCTTTTCGTCACAACAATTAAGATGGAATCATGGTACTAGACTGGATTTTCGTCTCAACAATTAATCTGGAAGCACGGTACTCATTGTTCTTTTCGTCACAACAATTAAGCTGGAAACACGGTACTAGACTGAATTTTCGTCACAAAAATTAATATGGAAGCACAATACTAGGCATATCTCAACACAACAACTGTACTGGCTTTACGTCATAGTGATTAAGCTGGAAGCACAGTACTTAGGCATATCTCAACACATCAACTAGACTAGATTTATGTCACAACGATTAAGCTGGTAGCATAGTACTAGGCATATATAACACAACAACTAGACTTGCTTTATGTCACAGCGATTAAGCTAGAAGCACAGTACTAGATATATCTCAACACAACACTACTCCCCCTTTCGAGGGAGGTCCTTTCGGAGTATACCAAGCTTATCTATAAAGTTCTCAAGCTTTACACGAGATAGAGGCTTGGTCAACACATCGGAAACCTATTCATCCATGCTAACATATTGGAGCTTTATGGCTCCTCTCTGCACCATGTCATGGATGTAATGATATCGGATCTCTATGTGCTTTGAATTGTCATGAAATACAAGATTCTTTGTCATCTTTATGCAGATATGGTTGTCACATAAGATCGTGGTTGCTTCCATCTCTAGGTCAAATGGACTGGTCAAAAAATTTTGAAGCCATATAGCTTTGCAGCTAGGAGAACATGCACCAATGTATCCTGGATGATGGAATCCATATAGCTTCGTAACTGGTAGCTCTGCAATGAGATCATGGCTGATCCCAAACTAAAACAACATCTTGAAGTGCTCTTCATGTCAGAGACACTTCCAGCCCAATCTGAATCAGTTTATCCACTCAACGTGAAATCATGATCTCAATCATAACTGAGACCACAATCTAATGTACCTTTAAGGTTCCTCATCACATGTTTTGCAACAACTAGGTGAACATGTTTGGGTTCTACTAGAAACTGACTCAAGGTGTTCATAGGAAAACAGATATCTGGTCTGGTGTTCGTCAGGTACATCAGTGATCCAATGATTTGTCTATACAACGTGGCATCAATCAATTCTGACAAAGTGTCGACCAGTATCTTCAGCTTTGTTTCCATGGGTGTATTCATGGACTTGCACTCAAACATGTCGAATCTCTTCAGGATTTCGACTGCATGCTTCCCTTGGTTAAGGAAGATCCTGATTTGGATTTTATGAGCAGAACAAAATGACTACAGATTATTTCCAGATGCTTAACACAGAATAACAGAGATACAATAAAACCGGTTTTCTATTCAATAAGGAAATAAGCTCAAACTGTAAAATGCAGCGGAAAACAAGCTTGTTGGAGTGGTGGCAGCTTATCTCTGAGAAGAGATGTGAAGGTTGTGCTCATTCGAAAGAATATGATTACAATGAGGTTCTCAAGGCCTTTTTACAATAAACTGGAGTTTCAAAAACCCTAAACATCCAAAAACCTAACGCTAGGAGATGAAGCGCCAAAAGTCATGTGGGCTCCATTTGGGTAAGTCAGTACATCAACTTCTCGGGGTCATAAATTTTGCATACGATATTTGTTTTAGGCATATGATAGTCCATTTTAAAGATCTATCTGATGACTACAACAATAGAACAAAATTTCATGACAAAGTTTTTTAGCGATGCAACATACCCCAAAAAATGTCGTTTAGGGCCTCAAAACGGCTCCGGAAGTTCACGACCCGAAAAATTGCTAAAAATAGTAAATTATCAAAATTGCTAGAAAGTTGTTTTGAGCCAGCTGGAAAAGGTGGGTGGCCACCGATATCCAGCTAGATCAATCCTCCATCCTTAGGAAGAAACGATCTCCATTGTGTTGAGTTCCCCCATCAAATGAGGAAATTTATGTTGAATTTGGCCCTGGGTGAGCCACTTGCCTTGGTGCAAGAGCTTCCCTTCTTTGACGACTCGATAAAGCTGGATCCTTTGTTGTCGAGTGCCCTTGATCTGTGTGTCCACAATCCGATCACTGGGTGCCTATTGTATGTAGTTGGGGTTGTGCTATGTTGGTGTCAGTTGTTCTTCTACGTCTGGGGTGTCCAATAATGGTGGGAAATAAGGTCGAAGGAGGTCCACATTGAACACTGGGTGCAGGCCAAGGAAAGGAGGAATGTTGAGCGCAAAATCAGTATCCCCCACAGCCTTGGTGATGGTGTATTGCCTATAACAGAGTGGGCGAAGCTTCTGATGTGGTCCTGTAAGACATTCTTTCTGCAAGTGCAACCAAACTTTGTCACCCACCTGAAACTTATGTGGAACCCGATGTTGATCATGGCGCTGCTTGTACTTGTCATTGGACTTCTGTAGGATATCTTGAACCTATTGGCGGATGTGATGGATCCTCTCAATGAACCGGTTGGCTTTGTCAGCCTCAGTTGGAGTAGGAGAGGAGTCGTTCGAGGTGACCAGAAGGGGAAGTGCAACATTTATGGGACCCAATGGTTGGAATCCCAACCCCACCTGAAAGGGGTTGTGGCCAGTTGAGATATGCAGGGCTCGGTTGTAGCTATGATGAACATAGGGAAGACTCTCATCCCATGTGCCACTTGATGGAACACATATATGGACCAGATGACACAACAACCCATCCTGAAGATGGAAATTATCGACAACTTCCTTTGCACCCAATAGTTGGTAGGTGGTGGCGAAGTCTGGGTCTATCTCATAGATTTAGGGGCATCCAGAGGTCTTATGGCCATAGTAGTCTAGCACTGTGGTGAGTGCCTTGATTGGTGGTTTGTTGAGGCAATCAACGACGCGGTTGGTGCTTCTTGTTTTATACTTGATGTTGAGGTGGAATTGCTGCAAGTGTGTGGACCACTTTTGATGGCGTTCTTTTTTCAATTTTCCTTATGTCTACATGAACTGCAGTGGCTTATGATCAGTGTGGATGATTGTCTCCCTCCCAAGAATGTTATGTCTCCACTGGCAGCAGGCTTGCACAATTGAGTACATTTATTTGTCGTAATTTGGGTACTTACGAATAACATCTGATAGTGTCACACTATGATAGGCCACAGGGTGGTCATGCTACATGACAATGACACCCATCGCATAGTCTGAAGCATCAGTCTCAATCTAAAAGGGTTGTTGTAGGTCTAGTAGTGAAAGTACTAGGGCTGAGCACAAGCATTGCTTCAAATCATCAAACGCTTGTTGTTGGGGTCGGTCCCACGCAAATTTCACCTTACCTCCACCCCTGGTTATTTGGCTGAGGGCCCATGCAATATGGGATAATCCCAACACAAACCTGTGGTAGAAATTGGCAAGGCCCAAGAAACTTCGAAGCTCAGTGAGTGTGGTCAGGGCTGGCCAGTCATGGATGACTTGGATCTTGGTTGGATCTACATGTACTCCATGTTGATCCATGATGTAGCCTAGGTAATGGACCCTGTCCATGCCAAAGGAGCATTTTTCCAAGTTGGCATATATCTTTTGCTGTCGCAGGGTATGTAGAACCTGCTGAATATGCTACAAGTGTTCGGCCCAAGTCTTTCTATAAATGAGAATGTCATCAAGATACACCACTACAAAAGTATTAGTGAATGGTCATAATATCATCCATCATCCTCATGAAAGTGGCTGGAGTGTTTTTCAGACCAAAGGGCATGACCAACCATTCAAAAAGGCCTTCCTTTGACTTGAAGGTGGTCTTCCATACATCTGTTTGTTCTATCGGGACCTGGTGGTAGCCACACTTCAAATCAATCTTAATGAAGTATTTGGCCCCCATGAGTTGATCATGGAGGTCGACAATTCAGGGAATCGAGTACCGGTTTCTGACTGTGATTTATTCAGAGCTCGATAATCAATGCAAAGTTGTCAGGTTCCATCTTTCTTTTGTAACAGCATGATTGGGCTCCCACAAGGTGATGAGCCAGGATGGATGTGCCCCTTGTGGAGCAATTCTTGGATCTATCGCTTGATCTCCTTATTCTCTAACAGAAAGCGATGATAGACTGGATCTATCTTATATTTTGATTAGTGAATTTGGATATATGTTGTTTGGATTAATTTTTTATATCATCAGATTTTGCATCTATTCATTATAATATTTAATCATCCATATATTTAATCAACGATGTAAACATTGGACAATGCAATAGAATGAATTAAAACATATTTTATTATATGAATAAGAGGGTCTATGTCATACAAAATGGGACACTTATCAATAATCCCTTGTCTTTCAATTGGGACACTATGTCCATTACACTAAACAAAAATGTGTGATTTTCAGAGACAATTATTTAAAAAAAAATACAATTGCAGTGTGCATTGATATCCAAATATATTGGTCATCATTCTTCACTGGAATTGTTGTTAGTACTCGATCTACTTCCATGCCTTGGGTTATTTTTCTGAATGTTTGGTTGATTTCCTTGATTATTTTCTTCTTCTTCAAGATCCATCTACAAACATACAAGTAAATTGTAATGAGTTTATCTATATTGGTGAGAATAATGAAAATTGAAATAAATAATATACATGAATGTAAATTGAAAAGTGATGTACCTGCAAAGAAAGAATTGACTCATGAATCATACACATATGTTCAAAATCAAATCTTGTGCCTTGTTTCAACAATTCTTTTGTTGGATTCATTCCATACTTTGTTTTGTGCAAGTTTTATACCCCATAATAAATCATAGATTTAATATAAAGTATTATTTTTATTTCATTAATTATAAAATGATAGAAGGAAAACAACATAGATTATACCTACAAATTCCACAATTAATTTTCGATATGCCAACATATACTCACAACCCTTAATTAACCCAATGCCAATCAATTTTTCTGATGGCTCTTCTTTGTATGTTAGCACCTGTTTGAAGACATTCAATGATGGTTATTGTAAACCAACTTAAAATATACAAAAAAAAATCTCTTAAGTTTCTATAAAGAAATAACAACTACTCACAAACTTTGCTATCAACCATTTTCTTCCTTGTCGTCCAGTTTTATGTGCAGAATGAGTTCCATTTTCTTTTCTTTTATGTAAGAGAATATTTGAAAATCAATATTTAATGCTGAATTAATTATTTGTACCTATGTTGGTGCAGACCAATTTTGGGAGAAAATCAAGGAAGTTTTGAAGGAATCAAGGAAACAATGGAAAATGGGGAGCGCACTGGAAACAAAGGAAAAACAACGTCGAAAACAAAGGAAAACCAACACCGAGGAAAAACAATTACAAAGTGGACAAACTGTTGCGGAGTAGTTGGAAAGTGGACAAGTGCCGACTTGGAGAATGGTTGGATCATGGACCAACCGATATGGATTCAGTTGAAAAGTGGACAAACCTAATCCACTTAGGGTTAGGGTTTTTGTAAGATATTTTGTCCCATTTTTTGTATAAGTAGAATGTATTAGGATTGTGGAAAAGGTTATTGTTGGTTGGTTAGAAGTTCTCAGTTTTGTTAATACTATTGCAATTTTTGGAGATCAATTGTAATGGAGGAAGAATTGTACAGTGCGCGACACTGGATATTGCATGAAGATTAATAAAGAGTTGAAGCGATTCTTCTTTGTAGACTTAGCCGAAGAAGGGGGTGAACCACAGTATATCTAGGTTATGTGTGAATGTTTGCAGTACTTCTGATTATGTTTTCTTTAATGAGCTTTATGATGAACATGTTAAAATGATAAAGGAAGTAATACTGCACACTAAGGATAAACTGATGAAATCTGTGGAATAACACTAAATAGATGTATGTCATAGTTAGTATTCATATTTGAATCTTGTGTTGCAGTAAATGAATAATGTTTTATTTGGTATATGTTGTTATAATGGTTAATGAAGTTCTATTGGAATAGTTGTGTCACTAGTCAGAACTAAGATCCAACTAGGGTAGCATAATACATGGGTATTTGAGGGCTAGCATTGGAGTAGATCTAATGCCCCTGAGAGAGAAGCACATCCCATCCCATGGTTCCAGACACCTGATGTAGTGTCCCCGAGGACGAACCCCATTGTAAACCATGTTTTGAAAGGAATTGTAATTATGTTTTATAGGCTAGTGAGCGAAGTTTTGTATAATTTGTAGGCTTATGTGTTGTTAGGCCAGGGAGCCTAAGTGTTGAAGGCCAGGAGCCTACTGATGTATTTGTATATATATATGCAGAATGATTAATAAAATATAAACACCGCCAGGTGCAGACCGACCATGATGAATGAGTGAAGGGGGACCGAGCGTCCATAGAATGGGTAAGGAATTAGGGGCTAGAAGGTGGGAAAGGGGCTAAGTGTTGAGCCTAGGGGGCTTAAGCCTTGGAAATAATATTTTAACATTATTCCAAAAGAGAAGTGCATTATATGTTTTAACCTAAGTCCTTTTTGAAAGGACATGTGATTTCCAAATGGTGGGAAGCACGCGCGTTACCGGAACGCATGCAGTTGCATGGGTGACAAGAGTCAACCATGACCATGCAATAAAATCCGCGATGAGTCGTGTTGGGGGTTCTCTTCCCCATTACGACTCACGGACTGCCAGGAGGAACGAATCTGACCCCTGCAGAAACACCCTCGTACATCTTCTGAACCATCTGAACCTACGTTGACCCTTGCGTGGATTGTCTGTCACGTATTCCCGACACCAGAGGGTGAGTCTAACCTGGGTAGGGGGGAGGAAAAATAACCATTCTTCCAGAGGGGGAAGTCAGGGGGGGTTAGTTCCCTGCGAAAATGGTTTCTGAAGCAATTCTGGAAATCAACACCGTGAGACCCAGTTGCCATTGCTGAGCTTGTTTCGAGAGGTCCGAGTCTGTATTCCTGGTTGACTGTGTGGTTAGGTAGAGATGGACTACATGTGAATTGTTGTCCAGTGCAGGTGGTAATTGAGCATGTGTGTGATCTCTCTCAAGGGGAGGGAGGTGGAGGTTGTTGGAAGAGGTTTCTTCCAGAGAGTGTCCAACACCAGATTTAGGCTCTGAGACTTCCTGATCTGGCCTATTGCCGAGGCCTAGAGAGGGAGGTTAGCACCGATGGACTGTGCTTGTAAAGGTGTATACTCCCGGGTGGAATAGGCATGTGGGGAATAAGAGCCTGGGATTAGTGGGCGTAAGATGGCATCCTGGGAAGAATCCATCCAGATTCTATGTGTGTGTTTCCCTGTAACCTCAGCCTAGTTAGGATTCCTTGCCTTGGGGTGGAGCTCGGTCCCAGCTCGGGGGTGACCCACTGTTGAGCTGATGAATAGTGTGGTCTAAGGCTGGGAGGTTCGTGGAAGGCCTGCACTTGGTTGGTGGATTTCAATACTGTTACAAGATAAGTGTTTATCTATGTTATTGTCACATTGGGCATGACTGTGTTGTATATATTATCATGTTTTCCAATGTTTATATGAATTAGTATGAAGTGCAATCGATTGTTAATTATGGCAATAATTCATATGAATACTATGTGTTGAGTGTGTTAAATTGTTAAATGTATGTGGTATATATATATACCGGACTGTATGTGATATGTATATCAAACATAAGTGTATACTGATTGTTTTATTGTGTGTTATATGCCTTGGTTTAGCAAAAGGTACACTACAAATTGGTATCAGAGTGAAGGTTTCGACACTGAGCCTAGACGGGCCAGTGGAGCAGTCTTTGGATCGAGAATGCGAAGGGAAATTGGGTCTGGAGGACCAATTTTGGACCTTGGTTTGTTCTGGAGTGTCAAGTAGTTGCTTGACCGTTCTTACGAGCTCAGGAAGCATAGCGGTGAGTGAAACCACAGGCTGGTGTGGTCTATGGCCACGGGGAGACAGGTCTCTACACCAATGGTGTTAGAACCTTAGGATATATTCGGGAGGGAAGGCGAGCCCTCGTGACCGTCGGATCTGGAAAAATGTGCGTAGGAATTAAAATTCCTTCGAAAATACACATGAATGTGGAAATCATGATACGCGAAATCCCGAATTGGTTAGGAACCGTCTGAGCCGTCAGATCTCAGTCGGAAAAACCCGACAGTCGTTGGATCTGTCAGGAGATGCCCGAAGGTTAAACCTTAGTATTTAGGGGCGAAAACTCCAAATTAGCGAGAGAGGTGGGACCCGATGACGTCGTTGAAAGCGACGTGGACCCTCATGAACGTACCACCTGCCACGGTGGTGAAGGGAGACAACTGTGCTCTGGGCCCGGAGGATAAAGTAATTCGCGATTTCGTGGATTTGTGAGATAGGTGCATGGGAGCTTGACATTGAAACTCACAAAGTCGCGAGAAGCGAGAAGGAAAATAGCCATTGGATCCAGATTGCGGGAGGACCGTTGGATCCGCACGTGGGGATCATGTATCGGAGCCTCGCGAGAAAAGGCTCGAGAATTTGACAACGGAAGTTGCGAGATTGCGAGAAGCGATACCCCGACAGTTGGAGGACAGTGTGGGCCATAGCGAGGCTGGTGAGTGGAATATAGGTGGCACGAAGCCTCGGGATCTCACCGCGAGAAGTCCTGAAGTATTGGAGTTAGGATTCGCGAGTCGCGAAGTGTCTAGAGATGAGGTTCGTGTGGTCGCGTGGCAGAGCATAAGGTCGGACCCGTGTGGTCGACGAGTGGACATGCGTTGCCTGGAGATAGGAGTTGACACTCCATTGAATTCTTGCATCTCGGGGGTTCATGGAATAGGAGGGTGAGAGCTCGACGGTTCAATCGACGAGGTTGCGAGGTTTCGAGTAGCGAAAGTCCGGTGAGAGAGGAGTTAGCTCAATGTTGACCTATTGTGTCTCAGAAGATCGCAATGAGAGGCACAAGAGTTCGATTCACACACTCACGAAAGTGTGAGTTGCGAGAGGTGCTGGCATTTAAGCCTAGCCTACGGTTACATGTGGAGAGGTCACTAGCAAAGAAAAGAGCTATACCCTTGTCGCATCTTGGGTATCGGCGGTAGAGGAAATGAGTCGAAGGTTTTCGACTCATGAACTCGTGAGATCGCAAGTTGCGAAAAGGGGGACTTGGGTTTCATATATTTAAATGACAGATCTTCATGGACCGAGATTCCGAAGTTCTGAAGTCCCAGAAATTGCAAAGCCAGACAGCTCAGAAAAACTTTGCAAAGTTGAAATGTCTTTCGTTCTTGTTGATATTAGTTATAAATGTTGTGGATTGTTCATAAAGTTTAATGGCCTGACAAATTTCAAATTCAATTGCACAGTGCATGTGCAGAGTTCAATGAAGGCTAGAACTCCAGTTAATCAATGCCAAGTATGGAGTGGGGAAGAGTGCAGACTACCCCTGAAATGGAAGACGAACGGGAAGGAAAGGATGTTAACCTAGGAGTCGAAGGATCGAACTCCAATGGGCATAGAAAAGAGATGGATAAGGAAGAACATATGATGCAACTCATCGAAATATTGCAGGAAGATGCTTAGGCTCGACTAGCTGATAGCCGAAAGCTCATGAAAATCCGGGATCGACAGGGTGAATTCAATTTAAAAATGTTGAAGAGCCTGGAAAGAATAGAGAAGAAAATCAAGAAGGAAAGAGACTCAAGTACGACAGAGAGTCACAGAACCCATAGGAGAAGAGGTAGGTCGAGGAGTGGTAGTCAACATCTTAGTCTCTCCCAAAGGCATTCTAACAGTAAGACACACAGTGGTTCAAGTCCATCCCCTACCAGGAAACATCGGAAATCTGGAAGGGAGGAATTGAAAGGAGAGATGAACAAGATTAAGCCTCCAACATTCGATGGAGAACATAAGAGGGAAGAAGATGCCGAGACATGGTTGTTTGGCATGAAGAAATACTTCCAACTGCAGAATTATTCTGCCCATGTAGAAGGAAGAATTGCAATGTACCAAATGAAAGGAAAAGCATCTATGTGGTGGGATCAGTTTGTGCAGGTACAACACATCATAGAGAAAGAGGTCACGTGGAAGGAGTTTAATAGGTATTTCGAGAAGAAATACCTGACTAAAAGATACTATGACAGAAAAATGAAGGAGCTCTTCGAACTCAAGCTAGGAAGCATGACCATTGATGAGTATGAACGAAGTTTTCTGGAACTACTGAGGTATGTTCCATTCATCAAATACGAGGCTATAAAGATTCAGAGGTATCTGGGTGGACTACCACCTTTCATGAGTGACAATATTCAATATGACGATCCTAAGACCATGGAAGAGACCCTCAGAAAAGCGAAATGTTTATACGACCAGCAAAGGGAAAAGCCTACCTTTCGGAAGGCTTGGGATGACCAGAAGAGGTTTAAGAAAGAATAGAGGCAGAAGGGAGACAAGCCTTCCTTTTTCTGAAACAGTCGCCAGGGACATCCATCATTTAGTGAGCCAAGAAGGACCAAAGAGGGTGTACAAAGGTAGAGACTCACGCCCATTCAGTGTTGGGGATGTCAAGGAAACCACAAGTACAAAGATTGTCCCCATAAAAATGGTAAGGCAAGAACTGTACATACTGTTCAGCAAGCTAAAACAGTGGAGGATATGGGCAGCATAATGCTGAGAATCTACACAGCCCTGGACAACAAGAAAGCATAATTTCAATCGCACATGATTGAAGTGAAAGGTACGATCAACAACCGACCACTTGTTATTTTAATTGATTCAGGGGCTAGCCATAGTTATGTAGATCCTAGAGTGGTGGAAAGTTTGCATCTAACGAGGAGAAAACATGAGAAGTCTTGGTTGGTGCAGTTAGCCACAGGGACCAAGAGGAAGGTCACCGAATTGGTTAAGTCCTGTTTAGTGGACATGAAAGGAATGAACACTAAGGTTGAATTGAACATTCTACCTTTAGGCTCATATGATTGATTAATTGGGATGGACTGGTTGGACCAGCACTATTCCCTTCTGGATTGCCGTAACAAGAGGTTCACATGTCTGGATGAAGAGGGAAATTAGGTAACAATCCAAGGAATTCCCAGAGCCATGGCTGTGAGGGAAATCTCAGCCATGCAGCTGAAGAAGTGTTACCGGAAAGGTTGTCAATTATTTGCAGCTCAGGTGGAGGAAGCATCCCAAGATGTAGTATCGAATTTGGAAGACCATGAAGTACTCAAGGGGTTTAAGGACGTATTTTAAGAGGTGCCTGGACTACCTCCGAAGAGGGACATTGATTTTTCTATAAATCCGATGCCTGGAGAAGCTCCAATTTCAAAGGCTCCTTATAGAATGAGCACACCAGAGCTGGAAGAGTTGCAACTGTAGCTTGAAGAGCTACTAAAGAAAGGTTATTTTCACCCCAGTGTGTCACTGTGGGGAGCCCTGGTCCTATTCGTGAAGAAGAAAGATGGGACGTTGAGGTTGTGCATTGATTTTCAACAGCTGAATAAGGTCACTGTCAAGAACAAGTATCCTCTACCAAGGATTGATGATCTCTTTGATCAGTTGAAGGATGCGAAAATATTTTTGAAAATAGATCTCCGATCAGGATATCACCAAGTGAGAATAAAGGGTGAGGACATTGGCAAGACCTCCTTTAGAACAAGGTATGGTCATTACGAGTTCACAGTGGTGTCGTTTGGACTGTCCAACGCGCCTGCTGTCTTTATGTGCTTAATGAATGGAGTGTTCATAAATCATTTGGTCAAGTTTGTCATAGTCTTCTTAAACGATATCTTGGTGTATTCCAAGACAAAGGAAGAACATGAGAAACACTTGAGAATGGTGTTGCAGGTGTTGAGAGAACACCGGCTGTACGCAAAACTGAGCAAGTGCTCATTTTACCAAAAGCAGATCCATTACTTGGGACACATTATATCAGATGAAGGGATTGCAGTGGATCCTGAAAAGGTACAGGCCATTCGAGAATGGCTAGCGCCAAGAAATGTGGCGAAAGTTAGATATTTTATGGGTCTGGCAGGTTATTATAGGAGGTTCATAGTCGGATTTTCAAGGATAGCTCATGCTATCACTTCCTTGCAAAGGAAGGAGAAGAAGTTCTAGTGGACTGAACAATGTGAGAGCAGCTTCCAGCAATTGAAGTAGCTGCTCACTAGTGCTCCAATCCTAAATATTGTTGATCCAAGTAAGGATTACGTAGTGTGCACGGATGCGTGTAAGGAAGGGCTAGGAGGAGTTCTTAGCCAAGAGGGATCTGTAATTTGTTACAAATCCCGAAAGCTGAAAGAGCATGAAAAGAATTATGCCACTCATGATTTAGAGCTGGCAACAGTTGTCCATGCATTGAGGAAATGAAGACATTACCTCATGGGCAAGAAATTCGAATTAAGAACAGACCACAATGGTCGGAAGTATTTATTTGAACAGCCAACCCTAAATGCCAGGAAAATTAGATGGATGGAATTTTTGTGCGAATATGACTTTGATATCAAGCATATCAAAGGGAAAGACAATAAAGTGGCTGATGCACTCAGCAGAAAAGTGCATGAATTACATGCTACAGCCATTAGCATGTACAGGATTGAGATTAAAGACAAAATTCTTGAAGCTGCAAATGTCGATTTATAGTACAAAAGACTTGTAGCAAAGCTACAACAGCATGAGGGACCACAAACCCAGGAAAGTTACACTTTGGGAACTAATGGTTTACTTCTGTATAAAAGCAGGGTGTATGTACCTAATGTTCGATAATTGAAGCTAGCAATTCTAAAAGAGATGCATAACGTGGCTTATGATGGACACCCTAGATATCAGAAGATGGTGGCAGGAGTCAAGGGCCATTATTTTTGGCTAGGTTTGAAGAAAGAAATTGCGGAATACATCGCCAGATGTATGGAGTGCCAGAAGGTTAAGGCGGAGCATAGGCACCCAGCAGGGTTGTTGCAGCCTCTACCTATTCCTAAATGGAAATGGGACGTGGTAACAATGGATTTTATCACAGGATTGCTCAGAACAAGCAAGTAGCACGATTCAATCATGGTGGTGGTGGACAAGCTTACCAAAGCCGCCCATTTTATTCCACTGAAAACCACCCACAAAGCAGCATATGTGGCTGATATCTTTTTAAAAGAAGTTGCACGATTGCATGGAATTCCTAAGACAATTGTGTCTGATAGAGACCCGAAATTCACTTCAAATTTCTGGAAAGGACTGTTCAAAGGATTCAGAACGAATCTAAACTTTAGTACAGTGTATCATCCTCAATCTGATGGACAGACAGAGAGAGTAAATAGAGTAATAGAAGACATGCTGAGAATGTATGTGATGTATAAACCATCGAGGTGGGAAGACTACCTACATTTGGTAGAATTCACCTACAATAATGGGTATCATACATCTCTGAAGATGAGCCCATTCGAAGCACTTTATGGAAGGAAGTGCAACACTCCAGTAAGCTGGGATAATCCAGCTGACAGAACAGTAATTGGACCAGAACTACTCAAGGAAATGGAAGATCAAATGATAAAAATCAAACAGAATCTGAAAGATGCCTAGGACAGGAAGAAAAGTTACGCTGATTATAACAGAACCCATAGAGAATTCAAAGTGGGAGACCATGTTTTTCTGAAAGTGAAAACTAACAGGAGTTCCATGAAATTGGGAAGTTGCGCCAAGTTGGCAGCAAGATTTTGTGGGCCATTTGAGATCCTGGAAAGGATTGGACCGGTTGCATACATGCTTGCATTACCTGCCTCTATGACTATACATAATGTATTTCATGTTTCACTGCTTAAGAAATATGTACATGATGCTAATCATTTTATCGATTGGAATGTGATTCAGGTGGAACCAGAAGGTGTCCTGCAAGTGCATCCTGTGCGCATATTGGACAAGAAAAGCAAATAGCTATGAAATCGAGCTATAGAACTTGTAAAGGTCCAGTGGACCTGGTATGGTCCTGAGGACGCAACATGGGAGCATGAAGAGGTTATGCGGGCAGAGTACCCGCATCTTTTTGGAAAATTTTGAAAGGCATGCAGATGTTGTGTAAAGTTGCACTGAGGACAGTGCAAAAATAAGGGGAGAGGGATTGTAGTGTCCCTGAGGCCGAACCCCATTGTAAACCATGTTTTGAAAGGAATTGTAATTATGTTTTATAGGCTGGTGAGACAAGTTTTGTATAATTTGTAGGATTATGTGTTGTTAGGCCAGGGAGCTTAAGTGTTGAAGGCCAGGAGCCTGCTGATGTATTTGTATATATATATATGCAGAATGATTAATAAAATATAAACACCACCAGGTGCAGACCGACCACGATGAATGAGTGAAGGGGGACCGAGCGTCCACAGAATGGGTAAGGAATTAGGGGCTGGAAGGTGGGAAAGGGGCTAAGTGTTGAGCCTAGGGGGCTTAAGCCTTGGAAATAATATTTTAACATTATTCCAAAAGAGAAGTGCATTATATGTTTTAACCTAAGTCCTTTTTGAAAGGACATGTGATTTCCAAATGGTGGGAAGCACGCACGTTACCGGAATGCATGCAGTCGCATGGGTGAAAAGAGTCAACCCTGACCATGCAATAAAAGTTGCGATGAGTCGTGTTGGGGGTTCTCTTCCCCATTATGACTCACAGACTGCCAGGAGGAATGGATCTGACCCCTACAGAAACACCCTTGTACATCTTCTGAACCGTCTGAACCTACATTGACCCTTGCGTGGATTGTCTATCACGTATTCCCGACACCAGAGGGTGAGTCTAACCTAGGTATAGGGGAGGAAAAACAACCATTCTGCTAGAGGGGGAAGTCAGGGGGGGTAGTTCCCTGCGGAAATGGTTTCTGAAGCAATTCTAGAAATCAACACCGTGAGACCCAGTTGCCATTGCTGAGCTTGTTTCGAGAGGTCTGAGTCTGTATTCCTGGTTGACTGTGTGGTCAAGCAGAGATGGACTGCGCATGAACTGTTGTCCAGTGCAGGTGGTAATTGAGCCTGTATGTGATCTCTCTTGAGGGGAGGGAGGTGGAGGTTGTTGGAAGAGGTTTCTTCCAGAGAGTGTCCAGCACCAGCTTCAGGCTCTGAGACTTCCTGATCCAGCCTGTTGTCAAGGCCTAGAGAGGGAGGTTAGCACCGATGGACTGTGCTTGTGAAGGTGTATACTCCCGGGCGAAACAGGCATATGGGGAATGAGAGTCTGGGAGTAGTGGGTGTAAGATGGCATCCTGGGAAGAATCCTTCCAGATTCTAAGTGTGGTTTTCCCTGTAACCTCAGTCTAGTTAGGATTCCTTGCCTTCGAGTGGAGCTCGGTCCCAGCTCGGGGGTGACCCACTGTTGAGCTGATGAACAGTGTGGTCTAAGGTTGGGAGGTTCGTGGAAGGCCTGCACTTGGTTGGTGGATTTCACTATTGTTACAAGATAAGTGTTTATCTATGTTCTTATCACATTGGGCATGACTGTGTTGTATATATTATCATGTTTTCTATTGTGTATATGAATTAGTATGAAGTGCAATCGATTGTTAATTATGGAAATAATTCATGTAAATACTCTATGTTGAGTGTGTTAAATTGTTAAATGTATGTGGTATATATATATATATACCGGACTGTATGTGATATGTAAATCAAACGTAAGTGTATACCGATTGTTTTATTGTGCGTTATATGCCTTGGTTTAGCAACAGGTACACTACACCTGAGTCCTGCAGACACCCATTGAATCCATCTTGGGTGAGACTGCGCAGTGCACTCTGTGCACTGTGTTTCCTTTTGGTATCCAAAAGGGCCGATGGTCAAAGGGAAGTTGGTAATCCTATAGTTAGAACCTTGGTCATCCCATAAAGCCCACAATGGTTCTATAGTCGGTTGGAACTCAGACTATTAGATCGGGAGGGATGTATCACACAGTATAGCGCAAGGGTTTTAGAAAGGGGATGTTTTTAGGTTGAAACCCCACAAAAGTGGAGATTGAAAGATGGATGACAGTTTAGGAACTAGATTTTTCCCACAAAGATAATAAAATCCCTAGGTTTAAGCCAAGACAATACTTGGAGAGATATGTATTCAACAAAATACACGAGAGTTTCTTTAGTGAGTTTCCCACACTATTGTGGGAGTGGATAGCATGGTTGAAAGATACCCATCCGACAAATAGAGTTAGATCATTGGAGTGGAAAAAAGAGATTATCATGCAGTTGAAGAGGGTGAATAAAAAATTCACGAGCACAATAGATATTTGGCTAGACATCATTGTAGTGGGGTATATCATAGAGTTTACAATAGATACTTCAAATTCTTACAGTGTAGCATAGCATGATTTTCTTAAGGGCCCAATGGCGAAGGAACACCATGTCATTGTACACTTCAATCAAGAGATTATTACATGACAAAGAGATATTAACCATGGAATCAGACAACTAAAATACCATGCGTGCATGGGGGAGTTAGGGGAAACACTGACGAAGGACTGAGATGGAGGGGGAAATTGATAGAGGAGAGCATAGTAAAGAGAAAAATCCCATTATGATCGATCAAGAGGAGATCCAGGAAATTCTACTGAAGGCAGAAACAATGCACAGTGGAAGACCCTACAAGTATAATCTCAAGAAAATAAAAGATAAGTAGCTATGAGGGAAGGCTTGGAGAGTGATGAGCAAGAGGTAGAGTATGTCTGTGATATGGAGCACATTGAAGAAATACTGTGAACCACATATGAAAGAAAGAATAGAGGAGCAATATCTAATGAGGAAGCAGGTACTCCTATCCAGATCTGAATCAATGTAGAACCTACAACCCCATGTATGATTAACACATCAACAAAGAAAGAGTTGTTTAGAGAACTAATGACTGGAAGTCAGAGGAATCTAGGAGATCAGAATAGAAGTGAGGGTACAAGTGGAAGTACCAAAAACAGTGTAGGTAGTGGTACAAGTGGAAGTATCAGTACAAATACTAGTGGGAGTTAAAGTATGAATAAAAATACACATATAGTAGTACCATGCAGAGAAGGTACATCACATTCTATAATGGTACGTGTAGATCAAATTATAATATTACCAGAGTTCCATGGGGATGTACCAAAAGATCCATAGAATCACCTATTCATGTGAGAGCGAGTATGGGAAGAAAAAAGAGTCACTGATGAGGGAAAAAAAGTAGTGCAATTAGCAATAACATTCAGAAACCGTGCACTGGATTGGTACATGAATCTAGCAGTAAACAATCCATAGGGTGAACTAGGACCAATAGTAGAGATCAAGAAGGAACTCATCACGGAGTTTCTGAGGCCAAGATCAGAGAATCAATTTATGAATGAGATGATTGAGCTTAGAAATAAACCATGATATTTTGTATGGGAAATCGATCAAAAGTTCAAGACATTGAAAGGTAAAATGAAGTATCCCATTTTTTACTTGTAGCACAGATAATTGTTTATAAATTATTTGTTAGCACATTTCAAATATCCATTGAGACAACAAAAACTTCAAACCCAGGTAGAGGAACTGCAAGAAGTGATGTAGTTAGAGGAGAATCAATATAATCATACATATCCATCTTTAGAGGGTCTGAAGGAATACCTCAAGAACTTGACAGTGCAATTAAACCAAAATAAAAGTAGAGAGAAAAGAGAAGCAATGTGGTGTACCATGTGTAGATCAGAGGGACATCAAAAGAATGAGTGTTTGACATTTGCACAGTACTTGGGAGTAGGGCTACCAAATCCATTTCCTATAGGAGGGTCTTGGTGTGAAATATGCAAGACACATGGGCATGATCCTTATCATTTCCCTATGATGAATAAGTACAAGACATAACCAAATAGTACTTTCTGTAACTTTTGTAAGTAAGTGGGACATGAAGACAAAATTTGTAGAACCCTGGAGTTAATGAAGGAAATAAAATCAGATTCATATATGATGCCGGTTGATTTGATGGTAGGATATATTGTGCCATTGTTTCACAATGCACCATAGTTTCAAGTAGTGCCACAGTTTCAACAACCCCCTCAGTATAATCAAGCACCACAATATCAAAAAATGGATCCATAGGGGAACAAAGGAGGATTTAGAGTTAGAGGAAGAGGAGGAATGGGCAGAGGCAGAGGGCTTATTATCTTCCATAATTGTCACCAACAAGGACACTATGCCAGATATTTCCCTCAACCAGCAACAACATGTATGTATTGTCACACAGCAGATCAAGCGACAAAAGATTTCCCGATGTTAATTATGAAGATCCAAGAGAGGATGAATGTAAATAATTAGAATTTTCAGTGGATTGATGTAGAAATTAGGGATCGTGGGAGAAACATCAATATAGTGACTAGAGGAGGAGTTAAGAGAGGAGAAGATGCACATGATCAGAAGAAGGAATTGCAGTGTTGGATTCAGAAGAACACTAAACCACAACAACAGTTTGATGCAAAGAAGGAAAAGGAAAATTTCAAGGAAGCAAAGAAGGAGTTCCTAAAGGATAATGTAGCCTCCACATCGAATATTGTGTTGAGGTATGATACTCCTATTTTTTATATTCCTCAGTCTTTGGATCATACTTACAAAGGAAAGAAAACATGGAAAGTAAGTAACTTAAAGAGTTTCCTTGAATCTTGCTTTAAATTACTTAATGATAAGAATGCCATGGATGTGTTTAAAGGTATACTTGAGAAATATAGCATAGAGGAAGGGGTAGGAACAAAACGAAAGAAGACTAATCATGTTCATAGAAAAAAAAAAAATAGCAGAGAGTTCATATTGAATGCAAATATAGGAGACTTTAACATGGGAAATGTTATCCTAGATTTAGGATCAGATGTCAACATTTTTCCAAAGAAGACTTTAGAAGAAATTGGAGAACCTACACTAGGGTATTCCAATATCCAATTGAAGCTAGTAAACCAACAAAGAGTGATTCCCAGAGGTATATTGAAGAATACAACCATGAATCTAGATGGTGTGCGCACCACAACAAACTTTGAACTGATGGATACGGTGGATGAGTCTATAGCATTTCCAACACTATTGGGAATTGATTGGGCCTTTGATAATCATTCCATAATTAATTTAAAGACTAGAAAGATGATATTTGAAGCTGGGAACTTTAGGGTAGTAGCACATTTAGATCCCTTAGATTGTTAAAGATATGTCAAACCTATTCCTGACAGTTTTCTATAGGATGATGTGAACTAATTGTATAGGACTACTGCGCGATATGATCAAGACTATGTGAATCCAACTGCAGGTGGAGAACTCAGTTGGAGGAGTATTAATTAGGACATGTCATATTTGGATATTAGAGTAGAAAATTGGTAGCAAAGATTGCATGAAGTCTCTACTAGGAGGTGTGCTAGAGTTACACACATAGTAAAATGGGTTGTCATAGAAGTAAGACAATTTCCCACATTTACTGAAGAGGACAATCTAGAAAATTTCATGACAAAGTTTGAATCAAAGGTTTTGGAGAGTCAAATATTATCAATGTTGGATATAGCACTAAGGGACACACCTACATGATGGTGGGGTGCACATAAGAAGGTTATTCAGGATCAGTATTAGTGTAAGCGACTGATGCACATAATATTTGGTAGGAGTCAACAAGATAGACTCTTACAGAAGTATAATGGAAGAGGGAACATGAGAAAACACATAGATGATTGTGTCACTAATTGGATATTGGTATCACTAAGGGAATGGACCCATTAATTTATTCATACATTAGAAGGAATACCTAATAATTGGTACAGGGAGAAGGAACTGCGTAGAGAAATTGCAAGTTGAGGCGAAGTGAAATAAAAATTTATTAGGACCTTTACATTTGAAAGTGAGAATCCATGGGTGGATATAGAATTGCATAGGATCAAAGGGAAGATATTTTAAGAGTGTGGGGTAGATACAGTGATAATAGCCATAGATTATATAAAAGAAACACTTGAACAATTAGTTTACTTTTATCCGGTTGCATAGGATGAAGAAGTAGAGGAAAACCCACGTGACATACATATATTAGAAGGGGAAGGAAAAATAGGTTTGGAAGGACCCATGTTACAATCAGAAGAGTTTAATGCACCTATGAAGATTACAAAGGTTAATATTGAGACTGAAGAGAATCCCAAGATAGCCAACATTGGAGACTACTCAAACAATAAGACAATGGAAAAGATAAATGAACTACTGCATGAGTATAGTGACTTATTCCCAGCCACATTTTCAAAGATCAAAGGGGTAGCATGAGAACTTGGGGAAATGAAGATACCCCTCATACTAGAGGAAAGACCAGCTAGGCAAAGACCATATAGATTAAACCCCATCTATAAGAAGAAGGTTAAGGCATAAATTGATAGAATGCTAGAATCAAGAATCATAGAGCATGTGGAAGAATCAGAGCGGATTAGTCCAATGGTGGTCTAGGAAAATAATACTAGAGGGATTAGGATATGTGTGGATATGAGGAATTTAAATGATGCATGCCTTCATGATCCTTTTCCTACTCCATTTACATATGAGGTTTTAGAGAATGTGGGAGGACAAGAAGTGTACTCTTTCACAAATGGATTTTCAGGTTACCATCAGATCATAATTTGTCTGGAGGACAGGTACAAAACTACATTTGAAAAAGAGTGGGGGTCATATCAATACACAGTAATGCCATTTGGTTTAAAGAATGCACCAACAATATTTTCTAGATTAGTAGTATTTTCATTCAAGGATTTTATACATATTAAATTTTTAGAGGTTTATCTAGATGATTGGAAAATATTCAGTTTATTGAAGGACCATGTAGAAATTATGAGGTTAATGTTAGAAATATGTAGGCAAATTTAGATCTCATTCAACATTAAGAAATGTATATTCATCACACCGGTTGACATCCTACTGGGGCACATTGTTTTTATTCTCAATTTACCACCACCAATATCAGTGCGCGAGTTGAGAGCAACATTGAGCCACACAAGGTAATACAATAAATTAATAAAGGGATATGCAAATATTATTGTTCCCATGGAGAATTTACTGAAGAAAGACATCCAGTTTCAGTGGAATGATGAATGCCAAGAAATCTTGGACATACTGAATGAGAAGATGGTGACAAGACCAATTTTGAGCTTTCCAGATTGGACAAAATAAGTTCATGTGCATGTGGACGCTTCATCCATTGCAATTGGAGTAGCTTTGGCACAACCAGGTGAAGGAGACATTGATCACCCAATATATTTTTCTAGTAGAAAAATTTACGAGTCTGAGAACAACTATAATACTACAGAAAGGGAAGGTCTGGATATGGTATATGCCCTACAAAAGTTCGGACATTATTTATCGGGTTGACATTTTAATATGTTTACAGATCATTATTCTTTGAAGTACCTAGTTAACAAGCCAATGCTGGGGGGGAGGATCTATAGATGGTTTTTATTTTTTCAGGAATATGATTTTGAAATCATAGTAAAACCAGGGAAGATGAATGCAGGACCAGATCATCTGTCAAGAATTACTAATTGAGAGGAGCCAAAGAACTGGGAGGAGAATTTTCCTGATGCTAACTTATTTTCTGTTCAGATTGTTGATGAGTATTTTGCTGACATTGTTGAATTTCTTAGCACAGGAATGGCTCCCAAGGAATTTACTGTCGCGTAGAAAAAACAATTGGTAGTGTGAGTTGCAGACTATAAGCTAATTGTAGGTCATTTATACAAGTTAGGTGGAGATGGAGTTGTGAGAAGATGTGTAATGGAGCATGGACGCTCCATGGTGTTAGCAAAATAACATGAAGGTATAGTTGGACGAAACTATGCAAGAAATCCTACAACACAGAAGGTGTTTCATGTAGGATTATGGTGGCCTACAGTATATAAGGACGCAAAGGAATACTGTCAGACCTATGATGTCTGTCAGAGGGTGGGAAAACCATCTAGAAGGGATGAAATGTCACTTATGCCCCAAGTAACTTTACAGGTATTTGATAAATCGATTGTGGATTTCATTGGACCCATTCAGCCACCAACAAGGAGGTAAAGAGATATATACATCATCACTTCGACAAAATACTTAACCAAATCGGTAGAAACATCCCCAGTAAAGGATTGCAACACAGAAACTGCATCGCAATTTCTCTTTGAGAACGTGGTGACCATATTTGGATCTCCCATAATTTTGTAGAGTGATAAGGGAACTCATTTTATTAACAATACAATCAGAGAAATGAAAAAATAATTTGAGATAAATCATCAGAAGAGCTCACCTTACCATCCCCAGGAAAATGGTAGAGTAGTGTATTTTAACAAGATTCTAGAAAATGCATTGACAAATATTTGGAATGAGAATAGGGATGATTGGGATTTGAAGGTATCAACAGTGTTATGGGCTTACAGGACTACATGCAAGAAGATTATAGGACATAAACCATTCTTAATGGTGTATGGGAAGGAAACAGTGGTTCCATTGGATTATTTAGTACCTAGTCTACACATTGCAAAGATCGCCAACATGACAGAAGAAGGTGTTTCACAGGAAAAAATGGATCAGTTGATGGAGCTGGAAGAAGAAAGAATTTTAGCAGGATTTCGCCAAGAAGTACAGAAACTGAAGGAAAAATCTTGGCATGATAGGCACATAAAGAAGAAAAGATTTAAAGAAGGATATCTAGTTCCAAGGGTGATTTTAAGAACCCCTTGTAAATTTATATGTATAATAAATGGGCGAATCACTGAGATACATAGGAAAAATTGAAGGATATGTTATGAATAATATAATATGCATATATAATTTTTTGGCGAATCTTTTAGTCAGTTATAAAATATTGTAAAATATTGGCGAATATTTCACTGAATTATAAACTCTTGTAAAACCCCGATGAATCTTTAAATGAATTATAAAATCAAGTGAATCTTTTACTAAAATATATATCATTATGAAATCTTGGTGAATTTTTTGATAAAGTATAAACCCATATATAATAATAGGAAAATATATTTATTAAATTGTAATATACTCATTTTACATGTTTGGAAAACAAACATAGTTTGTCCCTCCTCCAAATAGTGTTGTAAGCATCAAGGGTTGTGTTTGTCAAGGTTCTTATTGTGTTTTTCATGGTTCACCTATTCAATTCTAAAACAATTATGATTTTCCAAGGGGGTGGTGGGTTCAGTGGCCACTAAGATTCCAATCCCCTGAAGGTATGCGCTTAGAATTTCCTCTGAGGGGTTCCCCATATTTCATTAAAATGATTTCTATGAGATAAAAATTGACAGAGTTTCATCTATATCCCACCAATGACATCTAGAGATTTGTTTACCCCACACCAATGGCACTAGATCTTTTTATGTTGCACCAGTGACATGTAGGGCTTCACTTGGTGTAAAAATATTTTCAATTCCATGTTCCCCTTCTATACGATATTTAAATAAAAAAAACTTAATTAAGATAAATTATTCATAAAATGTCTACCTAGTTACCCAACCTAAGACCAAATTAGAAATACATTTTTAGAACGTATGAATCTAAATGTCATCTAAATAGAACAAACATATATAAAAAACAAATCTTAGCCTGTCAAATTGTTAAACAACAAGTAGAGGCTGTCAAAATGCCAAACATATGTACATGATGTAAAAAATAGGCTTATGAGCATTTGACAACAAGAAACAATGGTCTTTAAACAAATGTTAGAACCAGCATCCATGCACAAAAATATTAATATCATGGTCATTATTCATATGAAGATATTCTTATGTGAAAAAAACTTTAGGAGATAAGAAATGTGAAAGAAAATAAGTCATTCAATGATGGTGATGATGATAGTCTCAGTTAAACTGCCATAATTAAGCGTGAACAACAAGAGATGTAGATTTAGAAGGGTTATTATGCCATTGTGTATATATATACCCGACAATAGAATGGTTCACAATCAAAGTCTTATCACCCATTTTAATCCCATTAAGGGAAGCACATGCAATGTCTATCATTGTTGGATAATGTTTGATACATCTTCAAACACAAGAAATATCCTTTCCTTTTAATGGAAGAAGAATAAAGGTTAACAAGGTATATACTATTGACATTGCTTCTTAAAATTAACAGGGTTATTTTTTTCCTACCCATAAAAAATAATGATCTTGGTTTATTGAGACAATTTCTAAGATGAATGGGTTGATCCTCTTTTAGATTTGATCATAATTCACCACAAAGTTCCTATATATGTTGATTCTAACCTTCACTTCTCTCAATATCAACAGAGACTAATATTTTCTCTACCAGTTCTAACATGGATTATTCATTATTGACTCATTGATTATGAAATGACTCTTCAAGAGCATCATAAGATGTTCCTAAATCGTCAAATCTAAAGATTTTTTTGTAAATTGTAATTAGATAATATGTAATGTGCAACGAATGACCACAATAGTAGGTCAATGGGACTTAGAAGTACGACCAACACAAATACATAGTGGGAGTTCAAAATAAACTTCCATGACTAATCTAAAAAAAGAAAGAGATAAATCGCTAGACAACAGTAATAATAAATAAAAATGATATGAAACCCTTTTTGAACATAAAATAAACATAAAATCATAAAATGAAAATGCAAACCATCATGAACCATAGAGTTGGAATATACATGGTGTTATCTCTCAAACTCTACCCCAAGAGGAAAAGTCCTAACCTCGGTGGGAGAGCCTAGAGGTACTACTAGGAAAGCCAACCACTGTCACCTTGATGGCCTTGCCCCAATATTCATACTAAGGAAAATAATACCCTATCCTAGGGGGAAATCCCTATGTCAGCCTACGCAAAAATCAGTGGATTAAAGGGTGAAGGTACTAAACTTAGGTCGATACTACTTAACTCACTAAAAAAAAGAATACATGTCTAAGAGACCTCAAGAAGTTCCTAAACCAATCTCACAAGGAGCTCACACTACTAGTCCAAGATGCCCAATTTGAATGTGTTGAAGTAGGAGTGGGAGCTAGTTCTGGAGGTTCAAGCCCACAAAGTTCCAACGATTTATGTGAAAGGTGAAGTTTTGAGTTCTTAAGAGTTAATGGAAATTTAGTTTTCCTTTACTGTGAGTGCTGATGAAAAATATTTTTGTCCACAAACATTACCATGAAAATTAATTGTATCCATGCTCAAATTTAGTTCTTAAGAAAACCAATAGGAAAAACCTCAAATTCCAAATTTCAATATGAAAATTCTTTTGAAAGATATGCCTTTGGAAATGTGTGTATCATGACATAATCATATCCCACATGTGAAATATAGATGATATCTAAATAAATGTTCAAATTTAGTCTAGGAACAACAAATTTAAACTCATCACATTCAACCATATGCCAAATAAATTCTGAGAAGTAAAAGATAAAAGAGAAACATAAACATCATACACTTGTGAAGAAAACATCACAAAAAATTTCAGAGGTTTCCCATTCATAGCCTCATCAACAATAAGTATTCGTTAATCCCAATGATTCCTTAGCACCAAAGTGAGAAATTGTGTAAATTGTGCCAACATACGATCATGTTATTGAACATAAATTTGGAACCATAAGTGTTGTTATAAATATGATCACATCTCATGCAAGGAAAGATTTAAAACTGATCTAGATTCATCCATCCATTAATCCATATTCTTCGTTGATTTTAGTTTTAAATTTCTGGTTGAATTGAAGAAGGAACCACATATTTATTATGAGAAAAAGAAGAATATAACAGCCCCTAGCAAACCCTGCATCAACTCATTATTTGACCACCAAATCACAAATAAAGAGAGTATGATAGGCAACTGTAGCATATGTTTTTATGAATGAAAATGTGGATATACAACAACAATAAATAGATGGGATAGACCAAAAAAATAGTTCCTTAATTTCTAGATTTAGAATACCAAAGAAACCAAATTTATGCCAACCCAGTCTATGAAATGTGAAAGGATTTTCCACAGTAAATCCATGGCCAAAAAATGTAAGAGAAACTCTAAAATGTTTTGGCTATGGAAGGTTCACAATTAAGACATACATTAAACCAATGTCCATTTTTCCTTCCAAGATATAAGTTTGTGAAGCAAGTGGACCTGAAAGTAGAGACCATGATATAAAAAAAGTCTAATATTTGTATCTAAAATTATGAATATACAGTTGATACAAGTTGTATAGCATATGGATGAATATCCTAAGGAGTTTCAAGCGTCAATTAGGGAATATACGGGTAAGGCTCCATTGGTTGAGAGTTCTACAAAATGTTCATATCTGTAGTATTTTTTTTAATGCTTCCTTTAACTTTAATAAAATTAGTTATATATTAGAATTTTGTACAAAACAAAACATGTTTTCTGGAAGCCACCACAAGCTGATAAAGTTTGGCTTAAAAATCCTTAATAGTCATCAAAACTACCAAGGAGCAAAATTCTTGTTAAAATTGCGACTCACACATACATTAATTTTTTATTTTTTTTTAAAAACCACTTGGCACAAAAACATAACCATAAAGTCTTTCCATTAATGGAAAGAAGAGTTCACACATATCCAAAAACATTACTTAAGTTGTAGCCAAGACTGGACCGGTAGCTGGAGGAGGCTCATCTTTGTCATTAGGTGTGGATTGAAACCATCATTAGCTAGCTCAGAGCATGGGACAATGGGACCCCAACCATCATTAATTGGATTAACATTGTCATGTGTATTATCCATATCTAATATAGTAAGGGTGAGTGTTAAGAACTTATCATTCAGGGCCCATGGAGGAGGGATATGAGGCTAGTTAAGGTGACACTCTCACTTTTCCTAAACAAATTGGACAACTTTGTGCCTCGACCTCCCATCATATTGTTGAAACTAATTGGAGTGAGAAAAACGTCAACACGAGGCTCCCTAGTCCCTACTCATAGTGTAAGAGAATCCCATCGATACTCTAGCAACTAATGCATATATTTCATTTCCAAATCCACCTTTTATACTTGGACAATAATATGCATACAAAGAATAACAAAAATTAGAACTGTTATCCCAAGAGAAAAACTGAATAGGATAGGCCTGCTAGGCATAGAATCATTTCTCCTATTCCAAATAAAAAATAAAACTTGAATTCTGATATGAACTCATGAAAATAGGCATAGTCACATGGTTATATAGGAGATAGTATATAATGCTTTTGATCCTCCCATAGTACTAAGTACAAAAGTGTGTGCCTAATAATAAGAAAAGCAATAGAAAATCCTAAGCCAATAATTTCCACTAAGCTACATAAATTGGGAGGGGAAAATCTATTTTTAATTTATAATATTTAGAAGCCTCATTTCATGAATGCAACAAAAATGCATAAAAAGGAAAGAAATTATTATTATGTTACAAATAATACTTGCGTTCATTCATGAAGGAAAAGAAACTACTTAACAGATGGATGTGTGTGAGATACATGTTAAACTTAAAAGAACTAGCTACATATTTACCTTGGTCCTATTTAAGGTATTAGGAGCTCCAAAGACTTGAAAAAACCTAATATTCTCATCTCTTACAGTGGATGCAACAGTGTACCGACCTAGACTCTAAAACTAAAAAACAAAGGAAAGGCTCTCAACAAAAAAACAAACATTGTCATCACAAAATCCAGTTGGCAATAGATCAATAGAATGAATACCTCTTCCAGATGCAGTACCCTAGACGTGTGACTAGACTCTGCTATATTAACTATAGATGGATATTTCCATAAGGTCATTTGGTTCTAGCTAAGTTCATGTGAACTCAGTAGCTCATGCTCATGCTTATTCAATAATAATGAAAAAAATCGAGAGTGGGTGTCAATGGTATTTAGGTAGGTTCATGTATGAGTATTCCAAAACTTAATACAACGGTTCACACTAACTCCACTAGATGCCAAAAGAATTGTTTGGAAAGGGAAACATGCCAAGGCCATTACTACAACACAATAATCTTTTATCTGGTGAAGATATCGAGCTGCAACATTAGAGGATGACATGCTCGTGTCGCATACATGAAATAAATTTTCATTTCCTCTATTTGCAAACTATTGGCTAGACATAAACCATTTCAAACCACACACTTCTTTCACATGTCCTCTGAATGTTTGAACTATGGAATCATGGATTCATACATCATGATTAAATATTAAACCATCAAGGCTACCCATTGTAAGAATATGACCATTCCAAGAAAGCACACGCACACGGACTTGGTGACCTTTCAAAGCTCTTAACTATGTTCATTGAAAAACATTACCAAGTGAATGGGATTTCATCTAGAGAAACATTGGGATGCACTATAGATGATGGCATGTCACTTAGGGAGACAACCTTTATGCAAGGTCATCCAGTTATTATCATTACAATGGTTATGTTACATCATGCAATTCATAGACACTTCAACTAATTCATAGCATTGGGATTCATCAATTGTGACAATGGAATCCTTGTAGAGAATATTGGTGTGTGTGTTATTTATTTTTCATACAGTAACATAAGACAAGCAATAGTAAAAAAATGTCTTTCCACATCAAGCATTTTAGTAGTTTAATTTTTCCTTATGAACAAAAAATGATAGTCCTAGATAAAAAATGCAAGAAGAAGACTCAGAACAATACATATCCTTTTGGAAGAGAATCATGCATGAGCATGAAGATGAACATTTTATGGTATAAATTACACAACTATCCCTCCTTCAAAGATCTTTAGTGTATACATGAAATTATGGTTTTGAACAATTTGTTCCATCAGATCATGCAGTGGATCTTACTAAGGCTATCTTAAATAGGGGAGAAGGAAAAGTAAGGTTGACAGGTCTAGGTGCTTGTGATAGTTTGAGGCTTGAATCTCATCTCTACCTATATGTAAATGGCATGAGGATGGAATTTCTTGGACCATTGGAAAGAGAAGATGGGAATAGTGTATATTTATTGGTGTTGAGGTCATACTAAAACAACTGGAGGAGGGTCCTACAAGGCGTGGGGTTTCATTATTTCTAATGGTCCACCTCCAAGGAATCATAGTAAGATAATGGATGCTTCAGGGAAATCTATTAGGGAGTTCACGAGTGGAGCATTTAGTCCTTACCTAAAGAACATATCAATGGAGTATGTAAAGTTAGGAACTGTAAAACTAGAACATAACTGAATGTTTTGGTTTGTGGAAAACCATATGGTGCAACTGTAATCAAAATTCCATTTGTGTTAGCCAAGTACTAAAAAGATACTTAAGCATGTGTATTGTCATAGCAACATATAGATTTTTGCCAGGATATCTGCAAGCCTTATTTATTTTTGTAAATGCAACGAATTGCCTTTCCCATGGTAAAGACAAAGAACTAGGATCAAGGAATCCCGAAAGAAGTTTCTCCAGAACTTATAACAACAATGAGAAAATCCTATTTTCAGCTCATAACATCAATAAGTAGAGGGTGATGTTGGTGTTTGGAAGAATCAATCCCGTGGTGAGGAAGGCCCAAGACTAAATGTGATGGATGAGGAAATGTTCAAGAAAACACAGTTTAAGGGAATTTCAAACTAGCATTCCATTCTTTGGGGGAATTTTTTATGTTTTGCTTTGATTATAATTAAAGGCAAATGCTAAATCTAAAGGGAATCTAGGCTGGAGAAGAGTACAATTGGCATAATAAAGTGCATCTTGACTAGGTCAATGGGCTTATGAGCGTGTAACCAATCCTTGGCAAGATCAATGTAAATAAATCTTGCAATAAAACCCATTCCACCTAAATTGAATCTTTAAATGTTCCGCCTCAACTTATACCTATTCAAAATCATAGTAGAGAATGAAGGAGTTCGATTGAATAGACTGCAACTTACCACAAGAATCCCAATATCTTTGGGTTTCAACCATGTTTTCTTAAAATATTTTCCAGGGCACCACACATGACTTGGTTGGCCTCTTATCATGTTGTTTCCATGGAGGCATGAGGGGGAATATAATGCACTGCAGCAGGAAGATAAGAGTTCTCTCCTAAACCTAATCATTCTAGTATATTCCCTTAGAACTCCAAGGATAACTCTTGAAAATACCCCAAAGCTTTTAGTGTTGCATAAAGTGTTGGAAGTTCTCTTTGAGGATTTTAGGGGGCTTGTAGCAATATTATTCCAAAAGAGACAACAGTCAAGTGTGAGACATCATATAGACCATGCACCCAAAAACAAGAACCTTCAAATATGAGTCTCAAATATGAAGCTTCAACACATAGATTCAAAACCAAAATATAAGATATAGTGAAGACAAATTATGGAACAAAATTTATTTATTCCCATAATAGAAAATTATTCTACTTCGTATAAAAATAGAGATTTCCCTCATAGGAACAACTAGTTTTAAGAAAAACTCTTATTCTCTACTCTCTCATTCATCAGAAACTTATAATATTTAAAAACAACTCCCAATACTTACAAGTGTCCTTCATTTCCATGTATTCCTCCTTTTTTAGCATATATCTGCAACCAAAAGACAATTCGAGGTTGCAGATTCCATTCTTTAAGTGTGTTTCTTGGTTGCATTGGATACAACTTTTTCATTGATTTATGCGAAAATTCTCTTGCAAAAACCATAAATATCAATATAGGAAGTCAATGTCATGCTTTGAAGGTTAGTGACAATGAAAGTAAGATTGAGTTTGTATATTCCATTGAAATAGTTGATCCAAATGAATATGTCTAGAGATTGGGTTCTTTAGATTCACCTTGATATTTTCAGAGCATTAATTACTCGTGTTTTTTAGAACAAAATTCTTTTGACAACATTATTTTAACTTATTAAAATTAGTAGTGTGAGTTTGAAGGTTTTAATAAACACCATGGAAGGAATTAATAAGTGAGTCTAGGACACATTTTGAAGCTTCAATGATGTCATATATAATATGTGTGATGCATAAATCAATAGATTACGTAGAAAAATGCATGTCATGTTTGTAGGGAATTTGTGTTGTCCTAGAAAATCCATAGTAATAAATTATGTTTTGGTTTGTAGGGCATTTGTGTTGTCCTAGAAAATCCATAGTAATAAATTATGTTTTGGTTTGTAGGTCCTAGTGTTTGGCATGTGAAGGAAATACTACATTTATTAGCATGAGAATATATTTAGTTTTATATTTTCTTTCAACATCATTTGGTGCTATTCCATTTATGTCATGAACACAATCATTCTACCCATATTTGGAATAGGATGGATGCTCCAATTTATATAAAAATAGATGATGTTGTTGGTTTATAAACTTAGAGAAATTTTGGTCAGACTCAGATATGTTAAGGTTTAAGCTATTATTAGAGTTCTTTTCATTTCACTAGATAACAATACCATAAGATAGGATCACTGAGAAATACACAATCACAAGAGACACATCATTTATCCTAGGAAACCCTCATGGGGGAGAAAACCCAACAAAACTTGCTTATTATAGATAGCCAATACAATGCCAATAGATAACTCAAACAAATACAGAAAGTCCTCTCCCAAGAATGTGTCCCTCTCTCTCTCTCTCTTCTCCAACTGCAGCTGCGAAACTTGCTCCTCAATGAAAAAGTGAGTGTATGTCTAAATGAGGCTCTAACCTCCTTATTTATACAACTCTGGCATGTGTGGAGGTGTCTTTTCACTGGTAGGGCCGACTTCTCAATCTGGGTGGCTATAACCACCTTTAATATATTCTGGGGCCATCTTCTTATTCTGCATATTACAATTATGTTTTGACCAATCCACAAAAGGGGATTTGTTCTTTTACAATAGACGACATGATCAATCTGCAATAGGGGATTGATCTAATGAATAATACAACAATAATAATTAGAATACATTTTGCAGTTACATTATTTCAACACTCCCCCTTAACAAGAAGGGTATTTTATAACAAAATCAGGCTAGAGAGAGGACAAAATCATCAACAACATCAGGTGAGTGAGAGGACATCATCATCAATATTATCTTGGAACACTGACTGGCGTATCTATAAATCATCAGAAGTTTTTTTTATCATCAACATAGCACAGAGGCTGGAGCATAATCAACACAACATGGAGTTGGAGTAGCATCATCATCCTCATATGTATGAGGCTAAGGAAAAATCATCATCATCTTCATCATTAAAGATGAAATAATATCATCATGATCATATTCAGCAAGGACTCATGAGCTGAAGTGGCATCATCATCATCATCTTCAGCAAGAACTCAGGAGTTGAAGTGGCATCATCATCATCATCTTAAACAACATGGATTACTATAACACTAATACATCCTCATCATAAATAATAGCACAAGGCTGATACAACATCAAAAGCAACAATATCACAACACAAAGGATGGCAACACATCATCACAACATGAGGCTGGCAACACATCACAACAATTAAGCTGACACATCATCACAACAACTAAGCTGGCACATCATCACAACAATTAATCTTGCACACCACACAACAATTAAGCTGGAAAACACCATGACAATTAAGTGTTAATCACAACACATCAATTCAGCTGGAAACACCATAGCAATCAAGCTGGAATCACAACACAAAAATTAAGCTGGAATCACAACACAAAAATTAAGCTGGAATCACAATACTAGACTGACTTTACGTCACAGCCATTAAGTTGGAAGCACAGTACTCGGATTTATTTTCGTCACAACAATTAAGTTGGAAGAACAGTAGTAGACTGGTTTTACGTCACAACAATTACGATGGAATCACAGTACTTGGCTTTCTTTTTGTCACAACAATTAAGATGGAAGCACGGTACTAGACTGGATTTTCGTCACAAAATTTAAGCTGGAAGCACAGTACTCGTCTTGCTTTTCGTCACAACAATTAAGATGGAATCATGGTACTAGACTGGATTTTTGTCAAAACAATTAATCTGGAAGCACAATACTTGGTTTTCTTTTCGTCACAACAATGAAGCTGGAAACACGGTACTAGACTGACTTTTCGTCACAACAATTAATATGGAAGCACAGTACTAGGCATATCTCAACACAACAACTATACTGGCTTTACGTCATAGCGATTAAGCTGGAAGAACAGTACTTAGGCATATCTCAACACATCGACTAGACTAGATTTATGTCACAATGATTAAGCTGGTAGCATAGTACTAGGCATATATCAACACAACAACTAGACTTGCTTTATGTCACAGCGATTAAGATGGAAGCACAGTACTAGATATATATCAACACAACACTACTCCCCCTTTCGAGGGAGGTCCTTTCGGACTATACCAAGCTTATCTATAAAGTGCTCAAGCTTTACACGAGATAGAGACTTGGTCAACACATCGACAACCTATTCATCCGTGCTAACATATTGGAGCTTTATGGTTGCTCTCTGCACCATGTCATGGATGTAATGATATTGGATCTCTATGTGCTTCGAATTGTCATGAAATACAAGATTCTTTGTCATCCTTATGCAGATATGGTTGTCACATAGGATCGTGGTTGCTTCCATCTGTAGGTCAAATGGACTGGTCAACAAATTTCGAAGCCATATAGCTTTGCAGCTGGGAGAACATGAACCAATGTATCATGGATGATGGAAGCCATATAGCTTCACAACTGGCAGCTCTGCAATGAGATCATGGCTGATCCCAAACTAAAACAACATCCTGAAGTGCTCTTCATGTCAGAGACACTTCCAGCCCAATCTGAATCATTTTATCCACTCAACGTGAAATCATGATCTCAATCATAACTCAGACCACAATCTAATGTACCTTTAAGGTACCTCATCAAATTTTTTGCAACAACTAGGTGAACATGTCTGGGTTCTACTAGAAACTGACTCAAGGTGTTCATAGGAAAACAGATATCCGGTCTGGTGTTCATCAGGTACATCAGTGATCCAATGATTTGTCTATACAACATGGCATCAATCAATTCTGACAAAGTGTTGACCAGTATCTTCAGCTTCGTTTCCATGGGTGTATTCATGGACTTGCACTCTAACATGTCGAATCTCTTTAGGATTTTGACTGCATACTTCCCTTGGTTAAGGAAGATCCTGATTTGGATTTTATGAGCAGAACAAAATGACTACAGATTATTTCCAGATGCTTAACACAGAATAACAGAGATACAATAAAACTGGTTTTCTATTCAATAAGGAAATAAGCTCAAACTGTAAAATGTAGCCGAAAACAAGCTTGTTGGAGTGGTCGGTCCCATGCAAATTTCACCTTACTGCCACCCTTGGTTATTTGGATGAGGGCCCATGCAATATGGGATAATCCCAACACAAACCTGCGGTAGAAATTGGCAAGGCCCAAGAAGCTTCAAAGCTCAGTGAGTGTGGTCGGGGTTGGCCAGTCATGGATGACTTGGATCTTGGTTGAATCTACATGTACTCCATGTTGATCAATGATGTAGCCTAGGTAATGGACCCTGTCCATGACAAAGTATCATTTTTCCAAGTTGGCATATATCTTGTGCTGTCACAGGGTGTGTAGAACCTGCTGAATATGTTGTAAGTGTTCGGCCTAAGTCTTTATATAAATGAGAATGTCATCAAGATACACCACTACAAAAGTATTAGTGAATGGTCATAGGATATCATCCATCATCCTCATGAAAGTGGCTGGAGCGTTTTTCAGACCAAAGGGCATGACCAACCATTCAAAAAGGCCTTCCTTTGACTTGAAGGTGGTCTTCCATACATCTGTTTGTTCTATCGGGACCTGGTGGTAGACACACTTCAAATCAATCTTACTGAAGTATTTGGCCCCCATGAGTTGATCATGGAGGTCGACAATTCAGGGAATCGAGTACTGGTTTCTGAATGTGATTTATTCAGAGCTCGATAATCAATGCAAAGTTGCCAGGTTCCATATTTCTTCTATACCAGCATGATTGGGCTCCCACAAGGTGATGAGCTAGGATGGATGTGCCCCTTGTGGAGAAATTCTTGGATCTGTCGCTTGATCTCCTCATTCTCTAAGAAAAAGTGACGATAGACTGGCCCATTGGGCATCGATGCACTAGGGGTCAGATCAATGGGGTGCTTGACCTGACAGTGTAGAGGTACCCTGGCAGGTGAGGAGAAGATATCTAAGTATTTTTTCATGACCTTATCTACTTGCTTCTGCTGTGTGGAGAGGTTGGCCGCAGAGACCCTAGATGTGTCTATGATTTTTCTCTCATTCTGAGAGAGAATCATGAAGAAGACAAACTTCCCCATCTTAGATATGACCTTCTTGCATTGCTTAGCAGAGATCAAGGAAATAACACTAGGTGGGACAGCCTCGTGTATCCTGTACAATTTCTTGTTCAAAGTAATAATAACACTACAAGGCCTAAACTCATATACAACGTGGTGTTTCCATAAATAAGGTTGGCCCAAAATAACATCACAAACTTTGAGAGGAGAAACATCACACAATACCTCATCTTTGAAGGGCTTGATGCCATACAAAAATTGACATTGTTGGCTAACGTGGAGATCGCTTCCTTGGCAGATCCATCGAATGGTGTAGGGTTGTGGGTGTGACGTTGTCGGCAGGGCTAGTCGCTTGACGACATCTACTGAGATGAGGTTCTTCTGGCTACCACTATCAATGATCAAGTGCAGTGGGGTGCCTTTTACCCACATCTATGAATGGAAGAGACACTCTCCTTCTTCTGGCTCATCTGGCTCACCATGTTGGAGTTTGGTGGTAGCAATGGTGGCACTTGGTTCCATGTCAATGATCTGTATTTCCCTTTCTGGTTCTGACTCAAAGTCAAAACCCACATTTGATTCAGAGACTTTCACTTTGGCCACCAACGTTTGCTTTGAGAGGCAGTCAACAGTGTTATGCCAAGGGCTCTTATGGAAGTCGCACCACTTCCCGATATCTTTCTTTGTCTTTCTGGTGGTTTTTCTTTGCTTGTGACTTGGATTGGTTGTCCTGATACTATCCATCTTTTCTCTATCCTTTGTTTTGTGGGTTGGGGTCGCCCTTTCCTGGATTTTGTTGTGAGGGTTCCATGACCCAAATTTTCACTTCTTTTGTTTGAGCTTCTGTTCAATTTTGACAGCATATCAGTAGGCCACACCCAAGGATGAGATGTCCAAAAATTCCATTTTGGTCTGGATGTATCTATGAAGAGAATCGTGATACTTGAGCATGAGATGTCTCTCTGAATCTTTTATACCCATCTTGGTGTGCAAGACATGGAAGATATTTGTGAAATCTGGCACTGCTTGGTCTCTTTCTTGTTGCAGTGTGGTCCATTTGGTATACAGGTCATCATAACTTCTGACAGGGTAGTATTGTTCCGTAATAGCATCCCTGAAGGATTCCCAGGTGGTCGTGACTATAAATAATGAGGGTTCCTCTTTTTCCTTTTGCTCACAGAAAGTTTCCCACCAATATTTGACATGGGAAACGACTTTGAGCAGCGCAAAAGTAATATTTTCTCTATTCAAAAAGTTATGGACAAAGAAATACCCTTCTAGTAGATTCAACCACTTGTCTACAATATATGTGTCTATCTAACCTTCAAATATAGGAATATCAAATTTTATTTGTACCTTGAAGGGGGTGGTGCCTTCGCTCGAAGAAGATGTGTCACCTGTTGGTATTCACCGAAGGATTTGCGTGAAATTATCCATCATATCATTACTCTGTTGCGTGAGGGATTCCTCAATAAATAGTTTGAAAGGATCTCCTTTCCCATCATCTTTATTTTCTCCTTCCATGAGAGGACTCTTGGGTGTGTGAGAGATTTTGTCCTCAAGAGAAATAAGATTGAGACCCAAATCTTTGTACTCCGACCTCATTGGGGACATGCATTAAGACAACAAGGAGCAGATCGCTCTGATACCACTGATCTGGATTTTATGAGAAAAACAAAATGACTACAGATTATTTCCAAATGCTTAACACAAAATAACAGAGATACAATAAAACTGGTTTTCTATTCAATAAGGAAATAAGATGAAATTGTAAAATGCAGTGGAAAACAAGCTTGTTGGAATGGTGGCAGCTTATCTCTAAGAAGAGATGTGATGGTTGCGCTCATTTGCAAGAAGATGATTACAATGAGTCTCTCAAGGCATTTTTACAATAAACAGGAGTTTCAAAAACCCTAAACATACAAAAACCTAGCCCTAGGAGATGAAGCCCATTGGAAAGATCTATCTGAGGACGACAACAGTAGCCCAAAATTTCATGATGAAATTTTGCGACGGAAACATACCCCAAAAAACATCGTTTAGGGCCTCAAAATGACTCCGAAAGTTTAGGACCCGAAAAACTGCTAAAAATAGTAAATTATCAAAATTGCTATAAAGTTGTTTTGAGCCAGCTGGAAAAGGTGGGTGGCCAACAATATCCACCTCGATCATATCCTCTATGGATTCTTCCATACCTCAATACCTAAGAAATAATGCATTAGGCCAAGGTATTTCATCTGAAATTCTAAAGCGACCTTCTTCTTACATTCGGTGATGAGCTTTTCTTCTCCAGTTAAGAATAAGTCATCCACATACAACAACAATATTGCTAGCTCATCGTTCATAACCTTGAAGTAGAGGTTAGAATCTTCTTTACTCTTGGTAAATCCTAAGCTCATTAGAAAACGGTTTATCCTACCATACCAAGCTCTAGGAGCTTGCTTCAATCTGTACAGAGCCTTCTTCAACTTGCAGACATGAGACTTCATGTCTTAAACTTCAAATCCTTGAGGTTTATCTATATACACTTCTTCTTCGATGACATCATTTAGGAAAGATTTCTTTATGTCCATTTGGTGTAACTTCCACTTCATCTTAGTTGCAAGGGCTATGATGGTTCTAATTGAAGTGTATATGGCTACAGGAGCGAATGTATATTCATAGTCAATGCCTTCGATTTGAGAAAAGCCATGAATGACAAATCTTTCTTTATGCTTCTCAATACTTCCATCAACAACATGTTTTATTTTGAAGAGCCATTTGGAAGATACCACATCCTTTCTCTTCGGTCTGGGAACTATTTCCCATACATCGTTCTTTATTATGGATTGGTATTCTTCTGTCATGGCATCTACCCATTCTTTCTTTTGTATGGCTTCTTCAAAGTATATCACACATCAAAGCCATATAGTTGGAGAATGGCTTAGGTCTCTTCACCTATCTCATGGTTCCTTCGGGAACACCATACTTCTCTCCATCTTGAATAAGCTCCATAGCCCAAGCAGGCTTTCTCTTATGGGAGACTGTCATCTGAGGAGGTTCTTGAAATTCTACTATGTCATGATCTTCTAGAATTTCCTCATCAAGGGAAGTTACGACTTCCCTTACTAGTTCTGCAACTCTGGGAACCTCCCTCGATGATTCTGTAGTTCTGGGAGCTACAAGTTCCTCTTCATATACTTCTTCAAGATGGCATCTTCTTGATTTATTGAGCATTTCATCTTTATCAAAGGTCACATCCCTGTTGATCTCTTACAGGGTATACTTGGTGTTGTATACCAAGTCTAAGTTTGAAATATTGAGTCAGTCTTCAAACGAGGTATGCTTCCCATTCTAATGTTCGATCATCTTTGGAGCCTTCTACTCCTTTCAATCAATATTCATATGAGATACTCTGAATCTCAAGAGATAGCTTCTTTGGTGAATGAGTGTATATGGTCATGTACATAGTCTACTTCATGTCTCATATAATATGTTTCCTTCTAAAACCTTCACTATAGATTTCTTAGGGTTATCACCTGTGACCTGAAACAAGGTCAACAAAACAACAAGCTAGAATAATATCCTTTTGATAATAATAGATAAAGCAATAGCATGAATAATCATCACAATAGCTCCTTTAGAGCTATCATTCATGGCTTGTCTAAAGCAACAATAAAAAATAAGAGATACACTATGAAATGAGGTCAACACTCTTATAGTGTTGTGATCGAACATTCCTCCATTACAACCTGGAACTAACACATGAGGTTTCTCCTAGAGGAGGTGTTAGTTGTATCAGGAAAATGATTACATTAAGTATTTACCTCTATATGCTCACATGCTACCAAGTATAATACTTTACAAAGACTGCTATCTCAACTATAGTGGTTACTTGTAAAGGGGTAGTCATCAATTTTTCATGTGTACCTTTGAATCTTATCAACTTGATTAATCAAACCTTCTGCAGGGCACTATTCTTTCAACAATGGTGTGCTTTCCAGCACTTTCTTCCATGAGTACCTTCACTCAAGTGATGATTGTTTTCTTCAACCTGTCTTCTATACTTAGACAATATGCTATCTTGAGAGAAGGTTGGGTTAGAGGATAAACTCTATGATATAAACTTTTAATCCATCTAATAACCTTGACTCATATTTTGACCAAGGTTAGAATGATGGTCATAGCTACAACAGCCAACAGCGATCAAAATAATGTCATAACAAATAGATGCATATCCAGAATAATCACACACAGGTTGCATCATTTACTCACGAGATAGTATTTGGATCTTGAGGTCTTTCTGGATCTATGGCAAGATATTCTTTCTCCTACAAATACCCTTTAAATGTTAACAATTTAAACATATGTGAAATTTTAGCCTGCTGATGGAATTTGGGGTAGAACTGATCACAGTAGCGATTGAAATGATCCTAACTCTTAAGATCTTCAGGGTGGTGCAAGTACTTCATTTGAAACATGGCGATGCACTTGGCTAGTTCTGAGATTGCAAGTGCAAATTAGGGTTTTATGAGAAACCCCTAATTTTCAAACTTCAAATTACACAGAGAAATTATGATCAGGGGATAGATCTCGTTGAGCCTTAAGGAAGTAGTAAGTAGTGTAATCCGATTCCAAGAAATCCAACATTTGCCCCCTCAAATCTGACCAACAAATTTCTGGACTGATTTGCTTCTAGTTTTTAAATTTATACAGTATACAGTACTTTGGTTTTCTAGTTTTTGGTACTTCTGGTACTTTTTTGAAAATAGGGTTTCACTTTCCAGAGTTTCTTTCCACTGAAAAGGTGTGTTGAATTTGCCAAAGAGTTCCTTGGGCTAAGGTGCACTTTTCTAGATGATTTTTGGGGCTGAAATACTTCTTCAATAAAATCCCTAATTTTATTGTATGGCAACAATGGCGTTTTTCACTTTCTCTTGTTAAATCGCTCTTAAACAGATGCGATACCATTTTTAAGGTTTAAGATATTATTAGACTTATTTTCATTTCACTAGATAACAATAGCATCTGATAGGACAACTTTGAGAAATACACAATCACCAAGAGACATCATTATCATAGGAAACCCTCATGGGGAATAAAACCCAGAAAACTTCCTTATTATAGATAGCCAATACAATGCCAAGAGATAAGTCAAACAAATGAGAAATTCCCTCCCCAAAGAATGTGCCTCTCTCTCTCTCTCTCTCTCTCTCTCTCTCTCTCCTCTCTCTCTTCTCCAAGCTGCAGCTCGAGAAAATTGCTCCTCAAATGAAAGATACGTGAGTGTATGTCTAAATGGTGCTAGCCTCCTTATTATACAACTCTGGCACATGTGGGGTGTATTTTCCTTTAGTAGAATGCAACTTCTGTCTGGGTGGTTATAACCACCTTTAATATATTATGGGGCCTCTTTAATATATTACGGGGCCATTCTTCTTTTCCTATTACAATTATGTTTTGACCAATCCATAAAGGGGATTTGGTCTTTTTATTACAATTATGTTTTGACCAATCCGCAAAAGGGGATTTGGTCTTTTACAATAGTCGACATGATCAATCCGCAATAGGGGATTGATCTAATGAATAATACAACAATAATAATTAGAATACACTTTGCAGTTACATTATTTCAGCAAGATAGAAATGGGAATGTTATATTATGATAGAGACAATGAAAATGATAATTAGATACTTCTAATCCCTTTAGATGTTGATAGAAAGTACCATGATTTGAAGTCAATGGTGAATGGACCATTGTTGGATGTCTTGAGACATTTAGAGAAGCTAAAATTGAATATTTCAAAGAACTTGTTTGAGTTGAATTTAGAATTCAGAAATGAAGGATGGGAACTCTCATTTATTTCCCTTGTGATTAATTTTATCAAGACACTCTTTGGACTTCTTTTCAGGCACAAATCACATAGTTAATTTTCAGGTAGATGTAAAAAATATATTATGACTGGAAATGATGGTAACTGTTGAACACGAGCCTCTAAATGTGATTGCATGGGATCAAATATATAATTCCAAAATAATCTTCATTCAAATAACATTTGGGATTGTACTGTAATGAGTTGACCAGGTAGGACAATGTTCAAGATATAGGGAAGACTAGTGCTAAATGAAATTTATCTTTGATTAAAGATGATGTAAATGTTGAGAAAAAATAAAAGCAAGAATATCACACATAGAAACCCATTGTGACTCCAATAATTTTGAAAGCACTCCTAGTAACTACGAAATTAAAAAAAAATCAAACTTTAAGCCTAGTTGATGGTAGTGTCACTATGAATAAATATTAAGGGATTGTGGAAAATGAACATTACCATAATTTGAATGATGGTTGTTTTGGTGGAAAAAAATGAAGGTCTTAAATATTTAACTTTGATCTCAAAAGAGATAACCCATGCTATTATAGTACATATTATTTTGGAAATTTAGCTTTCAAGCAATCACGCTGATCAGGAATCATGTTAGTCAAGGAAGATGCATAGAAATCATATTTATTATTTTAACTAGGGGATTGGATGCAATATACTTAGCTTCTTTAAGAAGTTATAGATCAATGTAAAAAGAAAAGTATCTCATAAGCCTGATATTGTATAAAATTCATTCAGTATCAAAATCTTTTTTCTCTCTCTTTCTCCAGCAAAAACAGGAACAAAAGAAGTATAGAGTACTTACACAAGAACAAAATAAGTATAGAGTACTTTGAATATATGTGTAATTCATATTAAACAAATATGCAATCGAATAGTGACTAATACATAAATTGATAGAACCAAAATTGGCATGAACTTTGGTGTTGATGAGATCAATACTAATATCTAATAGTTGATTAGTAGCCAAGAGAAAAGAAATAAAATTTCATTCAATCTCATAAAGTATAAATATAAATTAGTTTGCAAACTTGTCCATAATTGCATGCCTCTTTCGGTTGCCGAGAAATTTCACAATAAAAAAACAACATAGAAAATAATGTACACTTTTGTTTCCATTTTAAATGTAACAACAATGTTTTCAAATGAGAATTCTCGGCTAATAAATTCTCAACTAATATGAAAATCAGAATAAAAGGGACATTAGTTCAAATCATATTTCTTGCAAATTTATGAATAGACAATCTATATAAACATTCCGGTAGTTGAATTATTTACATTCCATAATTTATGAATAGAAGACAACAACATCAAAATTCAATTTCCATTTCCTAATTACTATAATAAAAACATATATAATATTTCATGTTTTCTTTGTGCTAAATAAACATAGAATAATGACATGGAGCTACAATGGAGATAAAACGTTTTAACATGGTCAATTTACCCTAGTTTATTGTATTATGTGGCTATTAATTTAAAAGATAAAGGAATGGAGTATCCTTTACTTACTCACCAAGTCATAACACTGCTAATAGAGATAAATATTTCTCATTCTAGTCTGAAAACTGCACACACTAATAAGATTTTAGAGATATCATAATGATTATAAACCCACACTGGAGATATAATAATGATCATAAACCCATAATGGAGTATATCCATACATGAAATATAATGCTTAGTACACTCTCTCTATATATAGCCATAATAAATATAAGTTAATAGAATATCCATCACACGTTTTGTGCCTTTTAAATTTTCCAAATATGAACTCCAATTAGTGGTCTTAATATTAACCATGTGTTTTCAATGGTGTAAGACAAATTATAGGGGCTCTACAAATTCATATAATCCATTCCTTAGAATTAGTCACAATTCCAATGAGTTCAATCAATTTTTCTAATACTTAGCCGCATAAAAAGATTTAATCCATTCCTTAGAATTAGTCTCAATTCTTATGACTTCAATCAAACTGTCTAATACTTAGCCACATAACATTTTAAACCATATGAAATACATTTTCACAAACAATTTGTTATGTAACTCTTCATATTCCCATCCAAAAAAGAGAAAATAAGTTACTTGACTCGTCCTTGGAAAACTAATAACTATATTTGAATAGAATAAAGTATCAAATAGGTTTCCACATTTTCCATAATCGAGAGACCATAAGGAATGAAACTAGGGAAATTCATATTTTGGTTAATAAACAGTTATGGCAGGACTACTAACCTAACCACCATTGTCTCAGATATGATACAGATAGATATCCAAACAACTTGAAACCCACCATGCGAATTTAAAATCTAATTTTTCTTAGCAATTGGGTACATTAAACCTCGACAAATGGATAACGTGAACAAAGTGCACATGAAATATACAGGATAAATAAATCCAATTAATTTCCATTGTGATAAAATTAGGGTGAAATACCATTGAATAATTTCCATTACTAGAAAATAAGGGTGAATGATAGGACTTGCTTCGAATTTTACTGGGCGAAAACGATTTTTCTTTCTCTCTCCTCACAAATACCCATGGGCGAAGCATTACAGAGATATTTTTTTTAAATAAATTTGGGGCTATGTATAGTCATATCCCTCTATACCCCTCTATGGAAATAATTCTCCCAACCAAAATTCCAAACTCCTTAATTTCGCCCATTTGCTAAATTTCGCCCCTAAAATTACCTATGTCTAATTCTTCTCTATGATAGCAGGTATCTACAACACCCTGGGAAGTTCAAGATGCATTCATTAGGGCCTTATTAGGTAGAGGCCATCACAAATGGAGGTGTTGTGCAACTAAAATATCTTGCAGAGAATAATCTCAGAGGACAAGTGAATGGTAGTCAACTGAAGTTGCATCAAGACAATCGACCTAACAACCTGAGGTAAAAACAAAAAGAGAAGGTATGATTGTACATATTGTATATAGTAGATGTTATAAGAAAAAGACAAAAATTCATAAAAAGAAGAAGTGTAATAAAAAGAAAAAAAGATAGGAGAATACTAGAGGGTTTTGATGTAAAGGAATTGTTAGCATTAACAATGCACCATAGAAAAACTAGTGTTGAAGACACTATACCCTGGGAATTAGTTAATAGGTACAAAAGTGTAGTGCGCACGAAAAAGTGAAAAAGAAAAATTATCAGTGTTGATCAACTGTCAGTACATCGTCCCACAATAAAGTCAGAAAAAGGGGTAAAATGTAGTCATTTTTGTTTTTTCTAATGATTTGGATTTATTTTCGGAATGAAATGAAAGAAGACAAATTACAATGTACTCATGAAAAATTTTAGAAGCAGATAAATACAACAATACTTGATTTATAGTAATGAAACAATTGTAAAGACACTATAAAAATACAGAGTGAAAGACTCGCTAGAATGGTGGCAGATTTATCTTTGAGAAGAGATGTGATGACTATGATTGTTGCGCCTCTTTTGTCACATGAATGAGCAAAATAGAGGTGCTTACAAGCTTAGTTGGGTCAGCTAAGAAAGACAACAGTGAAGGAAAGGGTTATAAAAATAAACATAATAGACTAAGCTAAGAATTAAACTAAGAAAGGAAAGAACCACTAAACTATTGAGCATAAGGACATAAGAACAATAAACAAACAAGACTCATGTCACCAATGGAAAGGATTGTATTAGTGAAAATAAAACATCGAGAAGAAAGAGGACTTTGGGTCCCTTCTTCTTCTAAGAGAGGGATCTTGGACCCCCAAACTTGAGCTCTTCTTACAACTTGAAACCTTGAAATAAATTGTGACAGAATTCTAAGCTAACCCACTCAAAAGGTGAGGTGGATTACCCAAATGGAATGGTGCTAGTATGCTCTTGATGAGAAAGGAGAATTCCCCAAGAGAATAGTAGCAGCATAACCTTGCAAATGAATTCCTTGAAAATATAGTGCACCCATGGCCTCCTTTGATAGCATAGCTTTGAGGCATTATGCAACCATCTTTTAGTGTGAAAAGGGGTTGTTTAGGTCACCTTTAGGTCTTTGACCAACCACCCGGCCAGATCCAGTCAATATTTGGATGTCAAATCGACTTGGAAAATGAACTAGAAGTGGGTGGGAGGCCGACCAACCTCATAAATGCGTCATTCTGAGGTGTGCGTGGATTTTAGCGTCCATAGTCATGCATCGTGTGCATGTGCGCTTTTCCTACATTTCTGGATGGCGCATGTGTGTGCGCACCCTATGTAGTCATAGCACATCTTGATTTTATAACTGGTTGTATAGTTTTTGACCTTTTATAAATGATTTTTTTGTAATTTTGGTCCATGGGTGGACTCATAGCTATTTGAAGATGTTGGATTCCTGTAACCATTTGCGGATGAAATTTCAGTGATAACAGATGCCCCCTGATGGATGAGGTTAGGATCATATCGATAGCCAAAATTCATCAATGTTTCTTCTACTGAGAGTACCATTATAAGAAAGAGAAATAGTGAGAGTATCAAGAGTGACCTATTGGAGGGAGAAGGGAACCTAGAGGACCCAACCTTCCGCAAGGTATGTAAAATAAATTGTGTACAAATGAGGCGGGCATGCCCCATGCTCATGTCATGTAACTCAAAAAAGGGTGTTGTACAATAACTGAAACTGTGTGTTGATGTAGACAACTGTAGCGCCCTTGGGGGTAGTTTTGATAAAGGCATAGGACAATTATGATGAGGAAAATATTATGAACAGTAGGAAATGCCACATGTAAGAAGTATCACAGATTCTGTGGGCATTGATAGCCCAGCCAATTTCAAAGGTCTTCGGAAAATATAAGAAACAACTGTAATAGTTGCAAAGTAAGACCCACAGTAACATGAGAAAGTGTTGAAGTCGAATGTTATGGGGGTCAATGATAGCAGGGAGAAATTATGGGTCTCCCTGTGCCATCCAAGACTTCTCATTGGAAAGGTAATGAGATTCAAGATACTGTCGCCCTTCAGGAAACTATGTTGATGTTGATAAAAAAGGGAGACACAACTCCAAGAAGCAAAGCACTTTGTGAAATATACTAGGTGAGGTCAAGGACTGAGGAGGTACATGGAGGAAGTCGAGGTGCATGGAGACTCAAGACTGCCCTTGGTTGGGGATATATGTGAAGTATAAGTGGCTACAACCTTTGAATGAGGTCAAGTGTTAGGGGGGACAACGAGACGTGGGATAAGTTGTCCCAGAGGCGGGACAAAGTGAACAAACTCAGAGAGAAGAGGTAGGTATCCTATAGGATACTCAGAGTTTACAGATGATGTCAATAGGATTAGATGATAAGGAGTGCCCCAACCAAGGGAGACATGGGTTGCATTTGCCAAGAAGGTCATCATAGGTGACGACAAAAATCTATGTACGATGTTGGAAACAACTTCTTAATTAGAAAAAGAATTAAAAAATCAATGTCGATAATAATGCATATACAAAAACAGGTGCCCCAGTGTAGAATGGCTTGGCGTGGGGATAGCGCAAACTGGTATAAAAAACAAGTGGAGGGTTGGGGCCCCATAGGCTAGTTTCTGTAGTAGGGAAATGTCTGGAGGGAAATCTAAGGATGGGCAGACTGATGATGGGTGAAATGGATGGTAAATGATGCTGCGGGAGTGCAATCAAAATAATCCATGAGGAAGTTCCCTGGGAGTCCATTGGGTAGGCTAGAAAAATGATGAGAAGGAATATGTGGCTGATTCGTGACATGATGTAAGACTATCGGGACTCCCATCCCTAAAGGTTGAAAACAACATGAGTTTCGAAGTGGAAATGGGGGCTATAAATGGGACAACTCATGTGGGGGAGAGTGTTACCAGGTGGCAGTACCCAAAATGCAGTGTAGGTGGCAGTACTGCAGAGCCAGATATGGGGACCCTAAAGGAAAATTTCAGAGGGTGTGACTGGAGATGAAATTGAGATTCTGAGGGAATGATTACATGCCATTGTGGATTATATACCTGAAGGGGTTGCGATGGTGTATGATGACCAAGTACTTGCACACATGAAAACCAAATACCCGACGTGAACAATATCTGAAGAGAACCAAACATACAATCATTTATTTGATAATTTTGAACATAAGAATGCATACCTGGACGGGGTATGGACAAATGGTCTGGGAACTATCTTGATGTAGAGGATGGGGTGTTGATCCTGTGGCTGAAGACAGATCAAAAAATGGACACCCGGAGCTCCCGGAATGGGGTCTGGAAGTTTGGCAAAAAGGACTATATATAGTTGTAGGGCCCACATTTCCACCTCATTTGTACTTGTTGTTAGAGTGATTGGATGAGAGATATTCAAAGGAGATTTGGAGATTCTGGGAGAACGCGACAGTTGATTCAGGACCAATGAGCTTCAGTTTAGTGGTTTTATCATCCTGCATAGAATTAGGTTTTCTATTTGTGGGTAGGGCATGTATGGAGGGTCGTACAAGGGGTTTTGTGGGTGTGGACCCCCTAGTGCGTGGATGATCAGGAAATATGCATGCATGGGTGCATGCCTATTATCTGGATATCTGTGTGCAGGGGCACCCTAATGAGGGACACAGGTGCACATGATATGCACACCTGTAAGCTAAATAGTTGTGCATGGGTGTGCAACTGTGTAGTGGACAGGTGCGCTACGATGCACGTCTGTGTACATGATAGGGATGCATGAAGGCGCCTCTGTATGGCCGATAGGTGCACACACATGTGCACCTATGGGATTAACAAGAGCACATGTGTGCATGCCTATGGGGTGAACAGGTGTGCATGTGTGTGTGCCTGTGGGGTTAAACAACCGCGCCTTGGGGGAAAAGCTGATAGGTGTGAAAATTATCTCTTTTTGGAGATTTTAATCTGTTTATGTTTGAGATGGTTGATCGAGAACTGGATTATGTGATTGCAAGTGATCATTTTGGATGATGTCGGTTCACTGGAGAGGGAGGGATTGGTCACAGCTCAGGGAGGCTATGGCCATTGAGGAGTTGGCAGTTCATGACACAATGGCAGCGTGTAGGCTACTGAAGCTCTTTGAGTGCCCCTTGATACAGGCACAGGAGTACCTCCTACAATTCTTGATCCAGATGTGGAGTCTGGATCTACATTATTTTATGGTGTGGGGTGAGTAGCTGGCCTTCACTATGGTGGAGGATGTGTATTTTCCGACTGGGCTCCCTTTTCAGGGAACACCCTTACCGGCAGAGCCCGTATTACCTGGGGATGGGTAGTTGGCTACCTTAGGTCGTAGGTATTTTTCGAGGGAGGATTTTATGTCAATCTACGTGGTGAGTATTAGAGCTATGGATTCCCTAGTTCATTGCTAGGTAGTAGTGATGGTTATGAGGGTTTATGGGTCCCTCGCGACTTAGCGGATCAGTGATGATCATATAAGGATTATGGGGAGGGAACTGGAAGGAGAGAATTTTTCCGGGTGCTTGATGTTGCATGCCAAGATGGTAGGGCAGCTCGACAGGTGTCGGTTTGTGGACTCAGGGGTTTTTTCCTTTAGGTCCATCTTGGTTGCATTTCTTTTAGAGAGGGTGCCAATGTTGCACCCTAGAGTGTTATTGGGTGCACCTGGTGCGTGAGAGTTGTGACTGATGCATTGATCGAGGATTTCGATTCACCACGGTGGTGGGAAGGGTGGCCATTTTTTCACGGCCAAGGTTGCACAGGTGTGGTGGAAGATGCCACGGATCATACTGCAGTATCTATACTATGGAGTGGACTTCTGGGGTGATCCGGATATGGTGTTACCTCCAGGAAAGGTGTTCGACCACCGAGGTATGATGTGATTTTTTTTTTTGATGTTTTGATCTTTAGATAGTATAACATGTGTATTATGTATAGATGGATGTTGATGTTATCCTTTGTCTGTTTGTATGTGCGGATGTGGGACCTCGCGGGTGTGAGGTTGAGTTGGTTAGAGCATTGTCTCATAAGGGTCTGGTGAGGCCGTCATGGGGAGAGTCGTGGGTAGGAGAGAGTCGATGACGCGAGGATGTTGAGATGAGACCTGTGGATGATGAGAGAGAATCTAGGAGGTGTTGTTTCAACGACCCTAGTGCAGGGCTGTCACATGCTCCTCCGGTCGAGGTTGGGGGAGATTTTGAGGATATTCGCCATCGCTTGGAGGCGGTGCTATAGGGAGTGCCTGGGGGCATGTGGTCATGTATCCAGAACGAGGGTGTCCTAGAGAAATGTGTGGGGGTGCCTTTGATGTGGTGGACCGTGGTTCGGAGAGCAATAGTAGCAGGTGTTGTGATGACAGGGTGGTTACCTCCAGGTCTGGAGGGACCAATTGCGGGTGGGGCACCACCTCTTGAGGGAGGTCCAGGTGGTGGTGCTCTAGAGGAACCATGAGTGTCTCTGTGTGTATTTTTGTATATCATATAGGATGGTGAGCACATTTGGTGTGGTGACACCAATTTTGTACTGAGGTGGTTCACTGGCTTACAAAATATCGAGATAAAAGTCTAACTTGCAGGTATTTGCGAAAGAGGCAAGGATCATGGACATGGTACACATTGTTGAGCTAGAGGACGACCAGTTGGGAATCAAGTAATACGCTAAGGTGACGAATAGGATGATGGTTTGCATCATCGAGGAGACCAATGACGACAGTGTACTCAAATTGGTTGTTGGTTGTTGAACCCAAACATATGTTGCTGGAGTGGAGCAGTTCATGTGAGGGGGAATAGAGGGCCCAAGCAGCTGAAGCAAGATTCTATGTCGAACGTCTGGCACTGTTGGCATAACCAATGTGGTAGGCTGATGGAGGAGGCATCTGTCAATAACACAAATGATAGTTTAGGCATGAGGTATGGAAAAAAGATTAAAAACACTATAAAAGAAAATAACCTAATGTAGAATGTCTACGCCGAAGCATAAAATTTCTTTAAGTACAACTCGTTGAAGGGTTCTTTGAGAGAGAGGCCCTCGAGGGAAGCCAAGATGTATGCACCTTTGGTGAGGCAACGTTGGATAATGTAACAACCATGCCATAGTGACTCAAATTTTCCATGGTCGAGGGTATCGTGAGCGATATTGTAAGAAAGGACGAGGTTGCCTTCGTGAAATGAGCGGAGGTTGACATGGCGATCAAAGGTGGCTTTTGACCATTTTTTGGCTGCCTCATTGTTCTGTAATGAAGATCGACGATCTTCATCTAGGGACTCTAAGTTTAGCAAACGCTTCTCCATTGGAGCAATGTCAGGTAATAGCTCAATTGTGGTGCATAAGGTGGGGATTTCACACTCGATAGGAAGAGTGGCCTCGACCCCGTGGACTAGATGAAATGGTGTGAAATCGGTGGTCATTGATTAAGGTTGGTTTTCATTGATGTCAACCCTTGAAGAAAGACCCATAGCACAAAG
>SNQJ01S0000600.1:104830-120065 GCA_010110895.2 Picea sitchensis
AGTTACACTCTGTAGAAAATAGGGCTTGTGGCTAGTCCTGAAACTAGTCAAAATCGGGTTTTTCGGGTAAAAACGTCATAAATTCTTCATAACAGATCCACATTCAGTGAGATAAAATTTGTTGGTTAGGGTACATTCTGTAGTATGTTTTTTAAAATTTTCAAATCATTTCATCAAATATTTTGTGTGGGGCATGCTCTACAAGGTCCCTCTCTAGAGTAAGCCAGAATTCAGCAAGGTATGCCATTTTTACTATAACTCCTTTTCTGAGAGGTTCCAAGTAGTGACACTTGGAGGAATTGCATTAAACACACTGAAGAAAATTTTGCATCAGTTTTAGATCTTTATACATCACAGGCTCAAAGTTATGATTACTTCAAGTTAGGGTTGTTGACTAATCCAATACTAGGCATGTGAGACTAAAGAAAAGTTTGATGAAAATGCTAGTCTCTTGTTTTTAAATATAAGGAAGGTTTGCAGAAATGTGATCATATACACCAAGTCTATTACAGAGATACAAATCAGATTTGGATGATGAAATTGATGAGGGATTTTGGTTGTGGTACATGTTGAGTACATGGTTGAGACAACTAGTTGATGAGTTGGCACACATACATATGGTTGAGACAAGTAGTTGATGATGTTGGTACATATTGATGAGTCATAGTTGATGAGTAGTTTACACATGATTGGTACATACCTTTTACATGGTTGGATGAACTTGTTTATGGTACATGTTAATTACAGGTTGGTGCATGGTTGATGCACTTTTTTGTGGTACAGGTTGATTACAGGTTGAGGTACAGGTTGATGCATAGTTGATGCATGGTTCATATTTATTGGTATAGGTTTACAACGATATATCTCATAGTGATAGTGTGACAGTGGTTCCATCATTCTACTTCTACTTCAAGGTGGCAGGACAGGGCAAGGACAAGTGGTTGTATCCACCTTCTGGTTGTAGCTGGAGAACATTGGGGGTTGTAGCCTCCTTATGGTTGTAGCCAGAGAATTGGGGAGTTGGAGCTTCCCTCAGGTTGTAGCCTGAGAAACTAGGGGGTTGGAGCCTCTTTCCAATTGCAGTTGGAAAACAAAGGAAGTTTGTGCTTCCAATGAATGTAATTCTTCAAGACATATAATAAAAAACATTCTGTGGTTTTCTCCCGATTTGGGTTTCCACGTAAAACACTGGTGTACTGTGTATGTGCGTGATTGTTTATTTATTACTACTCATTATTGGATAATAATTATACATTGATATAACATTTGAAGAAAAAGGATTATAATTATGTTATTACTAATTCACCCCCCCTCTCAGTAATCCAACAGTTTTCATAGCCGTACGGTAATCCCATAGCGTGGAAAATAACATATGATGCCAATTGGTCTTATGTTTGTTAACCATGCATTGTAACATGGTCTTGAGGACCTTGTTAACTACTTTGACCTGTCCATTGGACTGAGGTAATATGGTGAGGAAAACTCGTGGGAGAATCCTAACCGGGATGAGAGTTCGACGAAAATCTCATTCTCGAAATGTTTCCCGTCATCATAGACTAGTTGGAGTGGTACTCCAAAGTAGGATATGACATGATTAAAGAAAAACCTGTTATAGTGTCAATGATGTTATTGAAGATAGGCATAGCCTCAAACCACTTTGTAAAGTAATCATCTACAACAACGATGTATTTGTGTCCATTGCTGGATGGAGGGTTGCAAGTCATGAAGTCGATGCCCCATTTACAAAAGGGGCCTACAGTAATGAATGGGTGTAGAAGAGAAGGTGTTGCTCATGCTTTGTTGGCATAAAGTTGACATTTATCACATCTCTTCATGGCATGAATGCAATTTTGAAAAAATGTAGGCCAAAGGTAACATGTACAGATGATTTTTTAAGCACTGGACATCCCCGAAAGATGGCCCCTGCACGCGCCGCTATGGCAGTCATTCAAGACTCTATCGGCCTTGTCAATAGTCAATCATTGATGGAGTATGATGTCAACCCCTCATCGATATAAGATATCCCCAATGAGGAGATAGTGTGGGGATTGCTGGCAGATACAGCGACGATCATCTCATGAGAGATGGTTACCGAACTTTTGGGTTTGGAGGTAGACGAGGAGGTCACCATACGAAGGATCATCCAAAGTGATGTAAAAGAGATGTTCATCAGGGAAGTCAGTATTGACAAGGGCACTGGTATTATCAGAGAGGAAGGTTGTGACAAGTTGGGCAAGGATGAGAGCTTTCTTGCTCTTGGTTGTTGAAAATTTGAGATCGTACTCCTGAAGGATAATGATCCATCGGGAAAATTTACCATTAATTTGTCGACGATTGAGCAGGTGTTGCATGGGGTTGGAATATGCTATGACTTTGGTTGTGCGAAGTAGAATGTAATGACGCAGTTTCTGGACTGCAAGAATGCCTGCAAGGGCTAGTTTCTCTTCGTGATTATACTTCAAAGGTGGCCCTGAGAGGTTTGTACTAATGTAGTAAATGACATGCTCATGATCATCATCTCCTATTTGAACGAGAACTCTTGCTACTGAGACGACTGACGCTGATATGTAGAGGATATAGTCATGATTATAGTCAGGTGAACTAATTAAAGGGGCATTGGAAAGTGCCAGTTTAAGATCATCAAAATATTTTTGGGCATGTTCATCCTAGTGGAATGGGATGTCGTGGCATAGTAAGTGAAGGAAACCGCGTGCTCGAGTAGCATAGTCTGGGAAAAATCGCCTTAAAAAGTTAGCTTTTCCTTGTAGGCTCTGGAGTTGGTGTAAATTCTGGGGGGTGGAATTTATGTGATGGCCTGGACTTTGAGGGGATCCACAGTAATACTACTTTGGGAAACGATGAACCCTAGGAGGCACATGGAAGTGACGCAGAACAGGCACTTAAGGGGGTTCAAGTGGATGTTGTACTGATGACACCTTTGGAAGATGATTCGTAAATCATCAAGATGTTGAGTGCATTTTTTGGATCAAGTTGTGAGGTCATTCAAGTATGCGAGGATGATATGAGCCAGATCATGAAAAATGTATGTCATAGCCCATTGGAAATTTGTGCCAATGTTTTTTAGGCCAATAGGCATGACACGATATGAAAAAGTACCCCAAGGGGTGGTGAATGCGGTTTTGTATTAATCAGCTGGGTGGATTTGGATTTGGTTATACCCAAATAAATTGTCCATGAAGGATAAAGCCTCATGGCCTATGCAGTCAATGATAATTTAATCAATGAAAGGTGTTGGAAAGTTGTCTTTGGGATAGGCGTGATTGAGATCACGAAAATTCGTGCATACATGGATAGTGCCCTATTTTTTGTTAATGGGTATAGGGTTGGAAACCCATGAGGTATAGGCAATGGGGCAGATGAACCCAGCAACGCATAATTTGTCAATGTTAGCTTTGATATCCACTGCTTTGGATGGGTGTAGCAGTCATTGTTTTTGGTGAACCAATGTGATATCAGACCAGGTGTCTATGCGATGTTCGACAATAGAGGGATCAAGACCAGGCATCTCGATGTATGACCAGGCAAAAATATCTCGCTATTCTTGGAAGAGGGATTTGTAGGTGCTGATTTCTTGAGTGCATGCGGCGCCAATGGTGATTTCCTCGACAACTCCATTTTTGATGGAAATATCAATTTTGATGGTGGGGGAAATGTTGGCCATATTTCCTTCTTCAAAAGTGTCTAGGGAAAGGATGGGGTTGTTGAACCAGTCAATATGCCCCGATGGTATAAAATCCTTGGTTTCGACTGCGTATATGGGGTGTTTGTTAGGAGGTGTGAAGGCTTCCTTTGAAAGGAAGAGCGCTCTGTGGTGTAGCGCATCCCATAGGTAGTCGAGGGTGGTTAATTCCTCGAGTATGTCCTTGTCATAGTGGAAGTGTAGAGAATACAAGGTATCTAAAAGAGTGATATTGATGAATGGAACTATGTGGTTATCTTCTAGTGGTGAAGAAGCAGGAGGGATGTCGCAATGAGATTGCGATGGTTCGCTCGTCATAAACCAAATATCGAGATACTAGGGGTTATAAATGGTAGTTGGGTGTAAAATGTCTGTGGGGAAATGAATGGGAGAATTGGGGGGATTTGGGGGTAAATCCTCATATAATTCATCCAAGAACCATGGAGGAATAGGGAGTTCTTCTAGTTCAGGAGAAATAATATGAAGAAACTCTAATGATGGGGTAAGGTTAATCATTGATTCTATAGGGGGTGCAGGAGTTTGACTCAGGGTCACTTGGCATTGCCTGTATTCAATGATCATAGGACATTGATATGTGAAATGATCTAGGGATTCGCAGAGAGAGCAAGGGAATTTCATACATTCGTTGACGGAGTTTATGACATAATGGATGTTGGTGACAGGGGTTGGGGTGAGTATTTGTTGAAAGCTCTGGCATACAACTGTTAATGTCTATTTTAATTGAGGTAATGCTAGATAGTGGTGTGTGTAATGGCCATATTCTGAACAGATGGTGCATGCGAATTTGGTTCACAGTCCTTTGTTACTTGTGTTTTGTGAGATAGCGGAGATACTAGAGGAAGCGATGAGCGGTGGTGGTGCTCAAGGGAGTTGTATGAGATTATGTAACTAGGGGAGAGATGGGCATTTGTTGGTGGGGTTTCCATCCTTATCACACAGCACACAATGAGGTTGTACATGTGGGGGATGTGGAGCTATGGGCTCCTTCTTCTTGTGCCCGCCCCCAGTTGTGGCAGGGACGTTAGTGAGTGGGGGTGTAGGGGGTATGGTGGGAGTGAGTATGGGAATCTGCATCGGGATTCCTTCAGTTTGGGGAGGGATGGATGGTTGAGGAACCATCTCTGGTGGAGGTAAATACCAAACTGGGATTTCTAGTACCATATTAGAGAGGGTAAGTGTTGCAGCTACTTGGAAATCTTGTACGCCTGGTGGAGGGTAAAAGAAGGGGATTTGAGTAATGGCTTGGGGAACTGTCTCCTAAACTGGGATATGGCCTTGGGGTGAGGTGAAATCATTAACTAGTGGAGTCGATGAGTTCACAGGAGATTCTTGAGGGAGGAGCTCTATGACTAGTGGGACGTCAGATATAAGAGAAGCCTCATTGGGAGGAAGGGTATCATCAATGTTAGTTCCTTTGGATGAGATGACACATACTTGATTGGAAGGATGAATGTGCAGTGGTGCACCATGGAAATTTCCTAACAAGGATGGGTATTTGAAAATTCCAGGCCCCATTTCGATGAGTGGGTATGCCTCATGATTAGTATGGATGAAAGGGAGAATGTTATCGATGTTGGAAGAAGGGTTAGGCTCATAATGTGAAACTTGATCAATTGTAATGATTTTCCCGTTATGGGGGAACATCATGGTTCAGAAGACGGAAGAGGCAACTGCCTTCATAGCGTACATGTAGCTACGACAGAAAAAGATATTGTAATCGAGTGGGGCATTGATAACTTCAATGTCAATGAGAATGGTCTTGCCCCCGAGTTCAATAGGGACATTTTGGAAGAGCCCTTCGGGAGAAGATGGTCATCTGTCATAAGCTCTTAAGGTAATGGTAGATGGTATGAGTTCAGGGGAACCAAGTTTCTGCCATATCAACTTGGACATGATGCATGTGGATGCACCTTCATCAATGATGCATCGATGAACTGTAATGTTCTGAATTATTACTGGGATTTGAAAAGCGATGAGAGCGGGGAGACGAGGCTCTCCACTGTCAAGATGAAATGTGATGAGTTGAGTATTCGCCTGTCTGGATTCACCAATCTGTTGCACCAATATGTTGCGCCTCTTTTGTCACCTGAATGAGCAAAATAGAGGTTCTTACAAGCTTAGTTGGGTCAGCTAAGCAAGACAACAGTGAAGGAAAGGGTTAGAAAAATAAACATAAAAGACTAAAGAGGACTAAGAAAGGAAAGAACAACTAAACTATTGAGCATAAGGACATAAGAATAGAAAACAAACAAGACTCATGTCACCAATGGAAAGGATTGTATTAGTGAAAAGAAAACACCAAGAAGAAAGGGGACTTTGGGTCCCTTCTTCCTCCAAGGGAGGGCTCTTGGACCCCCAAACTTGATCTCTTCTTACAAATTGAAAACTTGAAATAAATGGTGAAAGAATCCTAAGCTAACCCACTCAAAAGGTGAGGTGGATTGCCCAAATGGAATGGTGCTAGTATGCTCTTGATGAGAAAAGAGGATTCCCCAAAAGAATAGCAGCAACATAACCTTGCAAATGAATTCCTTGAAAATATATTACACCCATGGCCTCCTTTTATAGCATAGCTTTGAGGCATTATGCAACTAGATTTTAGAGTGAAAAGGGGTTGTTTAGGGAACCTTTAGGTCTTTGACCAGCCACCCAGTTGTATCCAACCGAGATTTGGATGTCAAAATCGACTTGGAAGCTAAACCAGAAGTGGGTGGGAGGCTGACCAACCTCATAAATTCTTTGTTCTCAGATGTTCACGACTTTTAGCATCCACAGTCGTGCATCATGCGCATGTGCACTTTTCCTGCATTTTTGGATGTGCGCTTTTCCTGCGTTTTTGGTGAGCTACATGCCTTATTGGAGAATTTGTGCTTCTTGGCTTGTGGAAGACTACCACAAACCTGTTGCTAGAAGGGTTGAAATTGTTCCACCAACCTGTTTTCTCTGGGTTGGATGGGGCATTGTGTAGGCACCATTGTAGGTGAAGAAACAATATCTTATGTCTCTTCGACAATCTGTTCTTTTTTTATAAAAGGTGTTGAGGCTGCAATGGTTGTAGTGATCTTATATACATAATTTGAACAAATTATGAAAGGATGAATTTTGTAGTATGAGAGATTACCTTGCAGCGTTGTTTTGGTGGAGTAGTAGTCAGAACTACCTATGGTATCCTATGGAGCTAACCTCCCATAGTAATAATGACACTATGGGGTATAGAATCATAGACATCATGATTTTCCACATATATTGTTGGTCCAAAAAAACATTACAGAAATCAAGAGGGGAAATATAAAACACTACCTCATCCTTGAAGGTATGGATGCCATAGGACAGGTGACACTATTGGCTGATGTGAAGATATCATTCCTGGTGAATCCACCCTATGTTTTATGGTTGCGGGTGTGGTGTTGTTGACAACCCCAAATATTTGATGACTTTAGTTAAAATAAGTTTCTTCTGGTTGCCTTTATCAACAATGAAATGCAATGGGTCACCTTCACCCACATATGTGAATGAAAGTGGAACTCCTCCTCTTCAATATCTATTGGTTCTTCTAGTTGAATTGTTGTGTTTGTGACAATAGCAGTGGGGTCTTCCTCGATGATCTATCTGTTTTCAATATTTTCTAGATCGAATTTTGAATCAAGGTTCAGCTTTGTGTCTTTGACCTCGGTCACTAATGACTGTTTCAAGTGAAATTCATCAGTGTTGTGCTAGGGTATTTTGTGGAAGTCACATCACTTCCCAATGTCATTCTTCATCTTTACTTTACCCTTTTTTTCCTATGTCTTGGACTAGTTGTCTAGATATTGTTGGTTAGGGTTGTCTTTACCGTGCTCTCGTTGTTGCAGATTTGCAAACATGAATTCCCATTTTTTCTGGTCTCTAAATTTCTACTCAATTTTGACAACATATCAATAGACAAATCCCAATGATGAGATGTTTAGGAAATCCATTTCGGTTTGGATGTACATCCTATACAAATCCCTGTGCTATTTTAGAACTAGATGTCGCTCGAAGTATTTAATACCTAGCTTGGTGTGCGACTGTTTGGATCTTCTCTTGCCGCAATGTGTTCCATCTCATGTACTAGTCTTCATAGATATCAAAAGGATATAACTGTTCTTTGACCACATCCACAAAAAAATCCTAAGTGTGTTCGACCCCATATATTCTATATTCCTTTGTGGAAATTTTCTCCTAGTAAGTTTCCCACCAATGTTTGACATTGGGGAGAGCCTTGAGGAGTGCGAAGGTGATATTTTCCCTGTCGAAATTTTTTTAAATAGAGAAATAACCTTCTAATATATTTAACCATTTTTCAGGGAATCCACATCTATTTGACCTTCAAATATGGGAATATCAAACTTAACTTGTACCTTGAAGGGAGAGGTTCCTCCAAAATGGTTGCATGATGAAGATGCACCTGTTGCTATCAACCAACATTGAAGAATGTGTGCAAAATTCTCCATCACGTAAGAGCTTGCTCGAGAAACATGTTAATAGAATATTCTTCTTCATTATCTTTATTTTATGCTACCATCGAGGGTTTCTTGTGAATGAGAGAGTGATTTTCCTCAAGAGAGACAAACTCGAGACCTAACTAGCTATACTTGGACCTCATCGGGGACATGCATTGAAAAATGATCAAGAGCAACCTGTTCTGATACCACTGATCTAGATTTATTTTTAGAACGAAATGAAAGTAGAGAAATTACAATGAAATACTCATGAAAATTTCCATAAACAGAGAAATACAACAATACTTTATTTCTATTAATTAAAGAATTGTAAAGAGACTGTAAAAATACAGAGTGCAAGACTCGCTAGAATGGTGGCAGCTTTATCTCTGAGAAGAGATGTGACATATACACTCATTCACCAAAAGAATATTAAAATGAGGCTTTGAAGGCCTTTTTATGATAAACATTGTTGGCACCAGGCCGAAGGGGAAAGAAGAACGATCATGAGAAAGAAAGTGTGCAGAAAATTGAAGTAACAACTAGCAAAAGAACAACACACACGCATGCAAGAAAGCGTGCACAAAGGAAAATGATAGTTGGAGGAAGAACATCACGCGCATGGGAGAAAGACCTAACATAAGAAGGGTTAGGGTTTTGGTAATATTTTGAAAAAGTTTGAAGATCCCGAAATGTATAAATATAGATACGAAAGTATGATATAAAGGGATTTTTGTTGTTATTATTGTTGTTGTTGAGGGTTAGGATTTGGAGCTAAGTTTTGGAGACTGTAACCATGCAGGAGCGTAGGCTATATGTAATGTTTTTAGTAGTATGAATTGATTTTGTAAGCTTTTGAGAAAAGAAGATATGAGGGAAGGTAGATCTAAGGATTAGACCGCAGGCTATAGAGCCTGGTGCGATCTAGTTCACCTCACATAGATCTTACCTAGTTTTTTGGAGAATTGTAAGTGCACAGTGCCAGAAATGCAGAATTTCCATAATAAAAGAGCCAAGAGCCAAATCTTTGTGGACATATACCAGGAGGGGGTGAACCACGTTAATACTTGCATAATGTGTTGAATGTATGCATGCCTCTACATTCTTTCAACAATTAATGGTTAAGCTTGATGAATGAGTTGATACATTGCTATGAATCTGTTTATACTTTGTTGGAATTAAACTGTAGGATATACATATGTGACTTCAAGTAATAATTAGTTTACCTTACATCTCATGATACCTGGATTTAATCAAGAAACCCCTATCCCCTACTCTTTCCTAGGCTATAAACACTTGAGTCTTATAGTCACCCATTTAAATCTATCTCGGGTGAGACTGTGCAGTACCTTCCAGGTGTTGTGTTGCCTTCTGGTTTACCAGGAGGGATGATAGTTTTAGAGGATTTGTTGGAACTCTGAATGAAATGAACCCTGGGTCAATAACTCAGACAACCCGAGAAGGGAAATAGTAACCAATAAATGGTTTTGTTGTCGGTTTAAGAGGAACAAGAGCGGATTGAATAGATGAGATATAATGAATAAGAACAGAAGGAGTGGAACAGAAGAGAAATGAGCCATTAGAAGGGAATGTTGATACCTTGGAACCCCATGAGAGAAAAATTGAGGGCTGGTTGAGAACTAAAGAGCTAGATTTTGCACAAAAAGACAATAGAAACCCCAGGATCACATCGCGTAAATACCTGGATAAATACGTATTTACGGATTTACACGAATTATTTTTCTATGATTTTCCACATATACTACAGGAGTGTATCTTAAGGTTAAAGGATAACCATGTGATGAACCAGATTTGACATCTAGATTGGACTCCAGTACAGATCCAGCAGCTGCAACAGGTGAACAACAAATTCACCCACGCAGTTGACTTTTGGCTTGACAGTATTGTGGCAGGCTTTATCACAGAATTTGTGGTAGACACAACAAATTCATACAACACAACCAAGAAAGAGTTCCTACGAGAACCCAAAGGAAGGTACATTTGATCATTGCATACTTCTATCAATATATTACTATATAACAAAGGTGTAATGATAATGGAATCAGACAGCTAGACTTCCCTACGTGCATGGGGGAAGGGGGGAAGCACTCACAGAGAGAGGAGGAATGGAAGGAGGGCAGGATAAAGAGAAAAAGGAGGAGGAACACTTGGACCCAATCTTGATGGATGATGACCAACTTAAGTGGATCTTGGCGTCATCAGGAACCACATGTAGCGGAGCACCCTACCAATATAAGGTGAATACCAAGAAGAGATTTGTATCCAAGAGGGAGGGCTTGGAAAGAGAGGAGGAAGAGGTAGAGTATATCTGGGATGTGGAGCAGATTGAGGAAATCCTATGCACCACATATGAGAGGAAAACAAGAGGCCCGAGAAGAGGAGGAGAAGGAAGCCATCCCTCTCATATTAATGTCAGTGTAGAACCCATAAACCCATGTGTGACCAATACACCAAAGAGAACACCACTGTTTAGACAACCAAAGTTCAAAGGAAGTTTGATAGCAGGAAGTACATCTACAAAAAGAGAAACACCTAGAGGATGTAGTTCAGGCAACCTTAGTCAATTATCTACACTACACAGAGGAGGGAGTAGCTCAGTATTTGGAATGGCAGGATATGATCCTTCTATCATATTACCAGAGTTTCGAGGAGAAGCAACAAAAGACCCTGAGAAGCATTTGTTCATTTGTGCAAAGATCTGGGAAGTAAAGAAGATCACTGATGAAGACACCAAACTCACACAGCTAGTGATCACGCTAAGAGACCGAGCACTAGACTTGTACATGAGTCTAGACACGAATAATGTTCCTGGAATGACAAGAACACTGGACGACATTAAGAAACTATTGATAAATTAGTTCTAGAAGCTGAGCTCAGAAACATGAATGAGAGGATTGAAATAAGACAGAAACCAAGAGAATCAGTATGGGAGATTGATCAAAGATTCAAGCAATTAAAAGGAAACGTAAAATACCTTATGACCGATAAGAAACACCGGCACTTGTTTGTCAACTCACTACTCCCACACTTAAAATATCCATTAAGACAAAAAAAAATTCAGATGCAGGCAGAGGCTCTACAGGTAGCCTTGCAATTGGTAGAGAATTAGTACCAGTAGACGGACCAGACTATCGAAGAACTGAAGGAGGATTTGAAGAACTTAACATTTCAGTTGAACCAAAATAAGAACAAGGACAAATGAGAAGTCATTTGGTGCACTACCTACAGGACAGAAGGACACCATAAGAATGAATGCCCAACATTTTCATAGTATATGGATATGGGGATGCCAAACCCACTACCACAGGAAGGATTATGGTGTGAAATATGCAAGAAACTGTGTCACAACCCTTACCACTGCACGATGATGCAGAAATACCAAACAGTACCAAAGAACTCATATTGCACCTTTTGCAAGTCAGTTGACCATGACGAAAAATATTGCAGAACTATGGATATGATGCGGGAAAGAACATCAGACACATATATGGTATAGGAAAAAATGATGACTCGGCAAGAAACACCACAATTCACTCAAGCGCCAGCCCCATACAACAATACACATCAATAGTATAATATTGCGTCGCAGTCGTACAATAACATGCAGCCATAGTACAACCCAACACAACCCCAGTACAATACCGTGTAGCATAATCAGGGACCACAATATAACATGCCGCGAGGTGATCGCGCAACTTATAGAGGATCAGGACGAGCATGAGGAGATTTTTTGAAGTGGTGGAGGACCAGTCACATGTCATAATTTCCAACAACTAGGACATTATGCATAGGAGTGCCCACTATCACCAGTGACTTGTATGTATTGTTGTGCATCAGACCATGATACGGAGGAATGTACAACATTACTTGTAAATATCCAGGAAAAAAGGAATAAAAATAACCAGAATGTTTAGTGGATTTCAATCGAAGCAAGGGATGGGGGATGAAACATCAACATAGTCACTCGAGGAGGAATGAAAATAGGAAATGATGTAGTTTGACAGGAACCAGCGCAAAACCAATGGGTAAAGAAGAACACTAACCCCAAGAATTAGTTTGACACGCATAAGGAGAAGGAGATGTTTACAGAATCCAGACAAGAACTCCAGAAGTATAACATTGCATCGACTGCACAATAGAGAAAGGAAGCTTCAAAATATGAATGTCGCCATCACTGGACCATACCAACAGAATACAACCCAAGGAACAAGTAAGCACTATCAAAGAATTTTTTTAATCATGCATMTAGATGTTAAGTGATCCTTCATCTATCAAAATATTGCAAAACATCCTAGAAAAATGTAGCAGCGAGACGGAATAGAAGCCAAAATTGAAAACTGTCAACCACCTTCACACAAGAAGAAGAGAAAGTAGGGAATTTAGACTAAATKCTAACATTGGGGATTTCAATATGGGAGATATTATACTAGATCTAGGATCCAAAGTGAATGTACTACCAAGAGATACATGGCAATGCATGGGAGAACCTACACTGGGATACTCAACTATTCAATTAAATATATCAAATCAATATAGAGTCCTAACAATAGGTAGACTGAAAGGAGTAACGGAAGATCTAGATGGTGTGCACACTAAGGCAGACTTTGAAGTCATCGAAATAGTAGATGACACAACACCTTACCCGATGTTACTTGTTCTGGATTGGGCGTTCAACAACCAAGCCATAATTAACTTAAAAACTAGAAAAATGACATTTGAGTTAGGGGACTACAGGGTCATAGCCCCACTCAACCCATCAAAATGTGAGAGGTTCATAGAACCCACTTGTCTATATTTAGAAGAGATCGACCAGTTGTACAGAACAACTGCACGCGATGTGGACTATATAAACCCAACTGTAGACGGGGTATTCAGTTGGCAGAGCATTACGTCACGTACAACAAACTCAGACACTGGGTTAGAAAACTGGCAACAAATACTAAATGAAGTACCCACGAGAAGGTGTTCTAGAATAGACCACGCAGTAAGGTGGATTGGCACAGAAATCAGAGAACCACCCAGTTTTCACGGGCTAAATGATTTGGAAAATTTCTTGACACAAGTATTAGAAAACCAAAGATTTATAGCACTAGATTTAGCACTAAAGGATACACCCACAAGATGGTGGGGTGCACACAAAGAGACTATCATAGATTAGTACAAATGTAAGTGATTACTGTGCATAAGGTTCGACATAGAACAAACAGGTAACAAACAACAGAAATATGACGGACTAGTCACACTAGCAGAACATTTGGAGGCATGTAAAATGATGTGAAAAATGACACCACTGGAGGAATGGTCTCACCACTTCATTCATACTTTAGAGGGAATACCAGCGAATTGGTATATGGACCAGGAAATGTGTAAAGGATACAAGACTTGGGCGACACTCAAACAAAAATTTACAGTCACTTTTTCATTCGAGCATGAGAACCCTAAGACAGACGCGGCCCTAAAACGAATCAAAAACGTAATATTCATTGAAGAACTGGAAGTGGAAGCTATCACAGAGGTACAACAACAAAATAAGAATACAGTCATGGATATGCTGTCATGCTACCACATATAGGAGGAATCTCTAGATGAAGATTATCCACGCGATATTCATATCGAAGACGTCAAAGGCGAGAGAGATGTGGAAGGACCACCCTTAGAGTCATAGGTCATCTCTACGCCAATCAAGATAAAGAAGTTTAACCTAGGGACCGTCAAGTAGACCAAAATGGTAAACATTGGAGATTACTGGGATGAACAGACACTAGAAAGCATCACATAATTGTTGCACGAATACAACAACCTTTTTCCCACAACCTTTATAGAGATGAAAGGCATAGCCGAAGAATTAGGAGAAATGAAGATACCACTCATACCTAATACGAGACCCATTAAACAATGACCATATAGATTTAACCCCATATATAAACAAAAAGTTAAAGATGAGATCGACAGGATGCTTGAGGTCGGCATCATCAAACCATTCGAAGAATCAGAATGGATAAGACCAATGGTAGTACAAGACAACAAATAAGGAAGAGGGATCAGGATATACGACAACTTGAGGAAGTTGAATGATGCATGCCTACACGACCCATTCCCCACACCGTTCACAGATAAAGTACTCGAGAACATAGGAGGCCATGAAGCCTACTCATTCACCGATGGATTCCCAGGATATCATCAAATTAAGATAGCATAGGAGGATACACACAAGACCACATTCATGATAGAATGGGGATCTTATCAATATACAGATATGTCGTTCGGACTGAAGAATGAACCTGCGATATTTTCTAGAGTGGTCATCAAAGTAGTTAAGGAATTCATCCATCAATTGCTTGAAGTATACCTGGATGATTGGACAGTGTATGGCTTACTAAAAAACCATCTGGAAGTTTTATGACTGATGTTAGAATGATGCAGGTAGTGCCAGATATCACTAAATATCAATAAATGCATATTTGGAACACCATTTGGGATACTATTGGGACACATAGTATGCAAATAGGGTTTGTTAGTGGATCAAGCCAAAATCCCAGTCATTGTTAACCTACCAGCACCAAAAATAGTCCACCAACTAAGAGTAACGTTAGGACATACGTGATATTATAGGAAATTCATCAAAGGCTACGTGCAGATTACAACGCCAATGGAGAAACTGTTAAGGAAGGATACAAAGTATCAATGGAACGACGAGTGCCAACATGGTCTGGATACCCTGAAGGAAAATATGGTCACTGCACCAATATTGGTATTTCTAGATTGGGAGAAGACATTCCATGTACATTTAGATGCATCAACGATAGCACTTGGATCTATCTTAGTGCAACCAGGAGCAGGAGACTTGGATCACCAGATATCATTCGCAAGCAGAAAATTATCAGACTTAGAATAGAATATAACACTACAAAAAGAGAAGGACTAGCTATGGTTTATGCACTACAGAAATAAATACATTACCTATTGGGAAAACACTTTAAGATGTTTACAGATCACTCAACCCTAAAATACCTAGTCAACGAGCTACTGTTGG
>SNQJ01S0000600.1:120115-160323 GCA_010110895.2 Picea sitchensis
AGACTCTATCGATGGTTATTGTTATTTCAAGAATTGGACTTTGAGGTAATTGTTAAACCAGGAAAATGAAATGTAGGACCTGACCACCTATCAAGGGTCACAAATGGAGAGGAATCAACAAATTTAGAAGACAAATTTCCATATGCATAACTATTCTCTGTACATATTGCTGATGATTACTTCATAGAGATCATCCAATACTTGAACACAGGTACTGTGCCGCAAGAATATACCACTACATAGAAGAAGAACCTGGTAGTCCGTGCAACCGACTATCTATTGATCATAGGACATCTATACAAAATGGGTGTAGATAGCATCTTACAAAGATAAGTACTAGACCGCGAATGACCAAGAAGTTTAGCAGAATCCCATGAGCGAATAGCAGGAGGGCATTATGCAGGAAAAGATACCGCGCAGAAGGTACTACGCACATGATTATGGTGGCCAACAATCCATAGAGACTCAAAAGAGTACTTTCAACAATGTGATGCCTGTCAAAGGGTAGGCAAACCCAAAAAAAGGGACAAGATGCCACTATGACCACAAGTGACACTTCAGGCATTCGACAAATGGGCGATAAAATTTGTGGGACCCATTAAACCACTAGCCAAAAAAATGGGGGTGAGATATATTATCACCATGATGGAATACCTAAAAATATGGGCGGAAATTGCACCAGTAAAAGATTGCAGCGCAGAGACAACTGAACACTTTATGTTTGAACAGATGATTACTAGATTTGGGTGCCCAAACATTTTGATGAGTGACCAAGGAATTCACTTCATAAACAACACCATCTGAGCGATGCTCGAAGAGTTTCAAGTTCATCAACAAAAAATCACACTGTATCATCCATAGGCAAATGGAACGATAGAAGCCTTCAACAAAATTCTAGAGAATGCCTTGACAAAAATATGTAACGTCAATGAGGATGATTGGGACCTCAATGTAGCAGCATTGTTATGGGTGTATAGAACCATATGAAAAAATTTGACAGGCCACACACCATTCAAACTAGTCTATGGTCAAGAAGAAGTAGTGCCGTTATAATTTTTAATACCCAGCCTACGTGTAGCAGATATCACACACATGATAGAACGAGGCGTAGTATGGAAAAGACTGAACCAGTTACTGTCGATGGAGGAAGACCGAATCTTGGAAAGATTCCACCAACAAGTATGGAAAGAAAGGGAAAATTCTTGGCACGACCGCCACATCAAGAGGAAGATGTTCAAGGAAGGAGATCTAGTATTTCTCTATGATAGTAAATCCTTGCATCACCCAGGAAATATGAGAATGCATTGGCTAGGACCATACGAGGTAAAATCTATCAATGACGGAGGAGATATACAGTTAAGATATATAGAAAGAATAGACCTCAAAGGAATGATCAATGGGAGATGATTGAAGCTGTACAAGGACAGTCAACCACCCACTGTGCATTAGAAAAAAAAAGTGCACATCATGTGGGACAAGCCGCATACGAAACATGAAGCCAGTAAGGGAAACAATAACATCCATACCGAAAAAGGAAACAAGCGAGAAAAGGAAATTCAGAAAAAGTAGGCTGACAGGACAACATGAGGCAGAGTTAAGGAAAGGCAAGGATAGATGTGATGTCACATTAAACGCGCCAACTGGAGATGACAGAGTAGGCGTAATGGAAAGTATGAAACTGTCGTGGATGCATTGAACCCATAGTTATGGTGCATTAATAGAATGATGGAGGAAGCGTCCTCGACAAGATTCATGATGATCCCATACAACACACGAGCACAGAAGCAGTTAGTTTATTCGCGAAAGGAGAACAAAAAAAGAGAAACAACAACCAAAACAAAAAGAGTGAAACCACAGAGCTCACCGAATCTATTTGAACTCAGAAAATGTTCGAAAAAAACCATTATGGCACCACCGAAGCTCGTAGAACTAGGCTAGATAGCCAGAACAACCAAGGTTCAGACTAGGTCATGGGGATCACTGGAAGAAAATGAGTAGCAACCACTAGAGATCATCGATATTGACGAAATCCCGTCGCTAGAGGAAATCCCAGTAGAGTCCATACCAATACTAGAGGAGATTTTGCAACCACAAATAGTGGCCATGGAACATGATACACCAGTAACGATGCAGAAGCCTCAGAACAAACAAGAAGAAACTCACCAGGAAATACCACTGGAAGATACTGAAGTAGCCATGGAAGTGAATGGAATGGCACAATGTCTGGGAGTAGAGGAGTAGCCAAATGAGACTCAAGCACCCGACTTAGGTCACCCAGCTGAGGAGACAATTGGAACTACGTGGGCATGGCTAGAGTGTATGGAAAGGGAACAACCAGGAGTTTTTGGAACTTCAAGCCAGTAGGAGGACCGAATTCAAATACAAATCTCACCTTGAAAGAAACCAACTGCAGAGATTGTGCTACCCCGCATACCAAAGGGAGTACAGGTGGACCCACAACTATTAGGTCACATCAGGAAGCTCAAGTATTCTGACCATGACATAGCAAATGAAAATAAATACCTAGATCTTGCACCACAAGTCTTTAAGAAGAAAATAGTCGTGAACCAACTCAAAGAAACCATCACTTAGCCACACCATTGGGCAACTGGACTGGAGAGAACATGGATTCTAGGATCGCTGAAGATACCACACTTTGGCAGAGGCCAATATTCATTGTCATGCGTCAAACATCTGTTAGCAGTTACGCATGGAGGGGATATATGGTTGGATAAACTCGTCCCCATAACTGTCGAACTTATCGCGCAGATAACAAGCCTACCCACTCAGGGTACTGATACTACGATGATTTTGCATGATAAGTCCAAGGAAAAAATATCGGCATAAGAGATGAAGAAGAAATATGGCACCGACAGGGGAACAAGAGGCATTATAATCAAATGTATCAACAATGTCGCAAAACAATTGGGAGAAAAAATATTAGACTGTAAACTACTAAGAAAATTCCTCAAAGACGAAGTACCGACATGAGTCATTGCTATTGAAGCTCAGTGCGCGTAAGGCACCTCCATGAGCTGGGTGCCATACCTATAAAACTTGTTCCAAGTATATTACAAAGACACACAGGATGCAGGTACAAAATTTCATTACTCATGGCTGATCACTCTCATAGATTTCATGGGATGGTGAGAACTAGAACACGTCGTCTTTTGTACCACACCACAGCTAGGAGGAGCAGGATATCGTGTCCTGAGATCCACGCCACTAGACAAGAATAAGAGGGAGAATGGAATTGTATTCGAAGCTTACCTACGGGAGATACAAGAAGCCATCAAACGAGCATGGATAATAACACCAGAGGCTGTCACACGATACAGGGGAATTGCCAATTTCTGGGCTAGGTGACAAGCCATGTGGATACAACCAAGGTAGGACCCGGATAAATAGTGGCTACAAATGTGCTATTGTGTCACCGAGGGAGATATCGACATGATCATCAGTGAATGGCCTGATGTATCCAGGATTACAACCATACCCAGAGAAGTACCGGGACAAACAACAAAAGGAGGGGTTTCGCAGGCAGAAACACAGCCTCCACAAATCCCAATACCCAAGAAATGAAGAACGGGCCAAACCAAGTCGACTTAGGTAGATGATGGCTCAGATAAGCCAGGGACCCAGAAGGGGGGGACATAAACCACTCAGCTAACCAATGGATAGCGAAAACTAGTTGAGGGAGCATAAGAAACCACATCAAACCCCATCACATAGGTACCAGGGGGAACTAAGAGACCAGCGATACAGGAAGCAGGTGCGTGCAAAAAAATGAAGGCACAACAACCACCACCAAACTATACAATCATGGAGGATGATGGAGAGATGATTGCTATAATGGTCCAAGACCACCTCGCAGAGGATTTCGATCATGCCGCACACCACAGGGATAAATTGTAGAAGGAGCTGAAAGAAATGGGACAACTCCTTAAGAAATGGGACAGCTAAGTTTTGGAGACTATAACCATGCAGGAGCATAGGCAATATGTATTGTTTTTAGTAGTATGAACTGATTTTGTAAGTTGTTGAGAAAAGAAGATATGAGGGAAGGTAGATCTGAGGATTAGGCCACAGACTGTAGAGCCTGGTGCAATCTAGTTCACCTCACATAGATCTTACCCAGTTTTTTGGAGAATTGTAAGCATGCAATGCCAGAAATGCAGAATTTCCATAATAAAAGAGCCAAGAGCCAAATCTTTGTGGGCGTAGACTAGGAGGGGGTGAACCATGGTAATACTTGCGTAATGTGTTGAATGTATTCATGTCTCTACTTTCTTTCAGCAATTAATGGTTAAGCTTGATGAATGAGTTAATACATTGTTATGAATCTGTTTATACTTTGTTGGAACTAAACTGTGGGATATGCATATGTGACTTCAAGGAATAAGTAGTTTACCTTACATCTCATGGTACCTGGATTTAATCAAGAAACCCCTATCCCCTACTCTTTCCTAGGCTGTAAACACCTGAGTCTTATAGTCACCCATTTAAATCTATCTCGGGTGAGACTAAGTAGTACCTTCCGGGTGTTGTGTTTCCTTCTGGTTTACTAGGAGGAATGATAGTTTTATAGGCTTTGTTGGAACCCCGAATGACATGAACCCTGGGTCAATAACTCAAAAAACTCGAGAAAGGAAATAGTAACCAACAAATTCTTCTGTTGTCAGGTTAAGAGGAACAAGAGAGGACTGAGTAGATGAGATATAATGAATAAGAATTGAAGGAATGGAACATAAGAGAAATGAGCCATTAGAAGGGAATGTTGATACCTTGGAAACCCATGAAAGAAGAAATCAACGGCTGGTTGAGAACTAAAGAGCTAGAGTTTGAAAAAAAAGACAATAGAAACTCGAGGATCACACCGCGTAAATACCTGGATAAATACGTATTTACGGATTTACACGAAGTATTCTTTTGTGATTTTCCACATATACTACTGGAGTGGATCTTAAGGTTAAAGGATATCCATGCGATGAACTGGATTTGACAGCTAGATTGGACTCCAGTACAAATCCAACAGCTGCAGTAGGTGAACAAGAAATTCATCCACGCAGTCGACTTTTGGCTTGACATTATTGTGGCAGGATTTATCACATAATTTGCGGTAGACACAGCAAATTCATACAATGAAACCGAGAAAGAGTTCTTATGAGGACCCAGAGGAAGGTACATTCAATCACTGTATACTTATATCAAGATATTTCTATATAACAAAGGTGTAATGATAATGGAATCAGACAGCTAGACTTCTCTGCGTGCATGGGGGAAGGGGGGAAGCACTGACAGAGAGAGGAGGAATGGAAGGAGGGAAGGATAAAGAGAAAAAGGAGGAGGAACCCTTGGACCCAATCTTGATGGATGACGACTAGCTTAAGTGGATCTTGGCGTCATCAGTAACCAGGTGTAGCGGAGCACCCTACCAATATAAGGTGAATACCAAGAAGAGAGACATAGCCAAGAGGGAGGGCTTGACAAGCAAGGAGGAAGAGGTAGAGGATATCTGGGATGTGGAGTAGATTGAGGAAATCGTGTACACCATGTATGAGAGGAAAACAAAAGGCACAAGAACAGGAGGAGAAGGAATCCATCCCTTTCATATTAATGTCAGTGTGGAACCCATAAACCCATGTGCGACCAATACACCAAAGAGAAAACCATTGTTTAGACAACCAAAGTTCAGAGGAAGTCTGACAGCAGGAAGTACATATACATAAAGTGAAACACCTAGAGGAGCCAATTCAGACAACCTTAGTCAAGTATCTACAGTGCGCAGAGGAGGGAGTAGCTCAGTATTTGGAATGGCAGGACATGATCCTTCTATCAAATTACCAGAGTTTCGAGGAGAAGTAGAAGAAGACCCTGAGAAGCATTTGTTCATTTGTGCAAAGATCTGGGAAGTAAAGAAAATAATTGATGAAGACACCAAACTCGCGCAGCTAGTGATCACGCTAAGAGACCAAGCACTAGACTGGAACATGAGTCTAGACACAAACAATGTTCCTGGAATGAAAAGAACACTGGACGACATTAAGAAACTATTCATAAATTATCTCTAGAATATGAGCTCAGAGGATCAATACATGAATGAGATGATTGAAATAAGACAAAAACCAGGAGAATCAGTATGGGAGATTGATCAAAGATTCAAACAATTAAAAGGAAATTTAAAATACGTTATGACCGATAAGCAGCACCAGCACCTGTTTGTCAACTCACTACTCCCACACTTAAAATATCCATTATGACAACAAAATTTTCAGACACAGGTAGAGGCTCTGTAGGCAGCTTTGCAATTGGAAGAGAATTAGTACCAGCAGACAGACTCGACTATCGAAGAAATGAAGGAGGATCTGAAGAACTTAACATTTTAGCTAAACCACAATAAGAATAAGCACAAACGAGAAGTTGTTTGGTGCACTACCTGTAGGATGGAAGGACACCATGAGAATGAATGCCCAACATTTGCACAGTATATGGAGATTGGGAAGCCAAACCCACTACCACAGATAGGATTATGGTGAGAAATATGCAAGAAACTGGGTCACGACCCTTACCACTACACGATGATGCAGAAATACCAAACAGTCCCAAAAAACTCATATTGCACATTTTGCAAGTCAGTTGACCATGATGAAAAATATTGTAGAACTATGGAGCTGATGCGGGAAAGAACATTAGACACATACAGGGTACAGCAAAAAATCATGACTGGGCAAGCAACACCATAGTTCACTCAAGCCCTAGCCCCATACAACAACACACATCAATAGTATAATACTGCGTCGCAGTCGTACAATAACGTAAAGCCACAGTACAACCCGACATAGCCCCAGTAAAATACCATGTAGTATAATCAGGGACCACAGTATAACATGCCATGAGGTGATCACATAAATTATAGAGGAGTAGGACGGGCCATAGGAGGTTTTAGATGCGATAGAAGAATAGTCACATATCATAATTTCCAACAACCATGAAATTATGCACAAGAGTGCCCACTTCCACCAGCGACTTGTATATATTGTCGTGCATCGAACCACGATATGGAGGAATGTATGACATTACTTGTAAATATACAGGAAAAAAGGAATCAAAATAACCAGAATGTTTAGTGGATTTCATCCGAAGAAAGGGATGACATATGAAACATCAACATAGTCACTCCAGGAGGAACAAAAATAGGAAATGACGCAGTTCGACGTGAACCAGTGTAGAACCAATGGGTAAAGAATAACTCTAACCCCAAGAAGCAGTTTGATGGGCATAAGGAGAAGGAGATCTTTATAGGAAGCCCGACAAGAAATCCAGAAGGATAAGATTGCGCCGACTACACAACAGAGAAAGGAAGCTTCAAAATATGAAATGTCACCATCACTGGACCATACCAACAGAATACAACCCAAGGAACAAGTAAGTACTATCAAAGACTTTTTTCAATCATGCATCAAGATGTTAAGTGATCCTTCATCTGTCAAAATATTGCAAAACATCCTAGAAAATGTAGCAGCGAGATGGAACAGAAGCCAAAATTGAAAACTATCAACCACCTACAGACAAGAAGAAGAGCAAGTATGGAATTTAGACTAAATGATAACATTGGGGATTTCAATATGGCAGATAGTGTACTAGATCTAGGATCCAAAGTGAATGTACTACCAAAATATACATGGCAATGCATGGGAGAACCTACACTGGGATACTCAACTATTCAATTAAAGCTATCAAATCAACATAGATTCGTAACAATAGGTAGACTGAAAGGAGTGATGGTAGATCTGGATGGTGTGTGCACTAATGTAGACTTTGAAGACATTGAAATAGTAGATGACACAACACCTTACCCAATGCTACTTGGTCTGGATTGGGCATTCAACAACCAAGCCGTAATTAACTTAAAAACTAGAAAAATGGCATTTGAGTTTGGGGACTACAGGGTCATAGCCCCACTCAACCCATCAGAAGGTGAGAGGTTCATAGAACCCACTTGTCTATATTTAGAAGAGATCAACCAATTGATCAGAACAACTGCGCGTGATGCAGACTATATAAACCCAACTGTAGATGGGGTACTTAGTTGGCAGAGCATTACTTCGTGTACAACAGACTTAGACACCGGGTTAGAAAACTGGCAGCAAAGACTAAATGAAGTATCCACGAGAAGTTGTTCCAGAATAGACCGCACTGTAAGGTGGATTGGCATAGAATTCAGAGAACCACCCAGTTTTCATGGGCTAAATGATTTGGAAAGTTTCTTGACACAATATGAAGATGAAGTATTAGAAAACCAAAGATTGCTAGCACTAAAGGCTACACCCACAATATAGTGGGGTGCACAGAAAGAGACTATCACAGATTGGTACAAATGTAAGCGATTATTGTGCATAAGGTTTGGCATAGAACGGACAGGTAACAAACAACATAAATATGACAGACTAGGCACACTAGCAGAACATTTGGAGGGGTGTAAAATGATGTTGAAAATGACGTCATAGGAGGAATGGTCTCACCAATTCATTCATACTTTATAGGGCATACCAATGAATTTGTATACGGACCAGGAAATGCATAAAGGAAACAAGACATGGGTGACACTCCAACAAAACTTTACATTCACTTTTTCATTCGATCATGAGAACCCTAATATAGACTCGGCCTTGAAACAAATCAGAGACATCATATTCATTGAAGAAATGGAAGTGGAAGCTATCACAGAGGTACAACAGTGGAATAATCATACAGTCATGGATATACTGTCATGCTACCACATACAAGAGGAAGCACCAGATGAAGATGATCCGAGCGATGTTCATATTGAAGAAGTCGAAGGTGAGAGAGATGTGGAAAGACCACCCTTAGAGTCAGAGGTCATCTCTATGCCAATCAAGATAAAGAAGGTTAACATAGGGACCATCGAGCAGACCAAAATGATCAACATTCGAGATTACTGGGACGAACAAACACTAGAAAGCATCACATAATTGTTGCGTGAATACAATGACCTTTTTCCCACAACCTTTACAGAGATCAAAGGCATAGCCAAAGAATTAGGAAAAATGAAGATACCACTCAGACCTGATGTGAGACCCATTAAACAACCACCATATATATTTAACCCCATATATAATTAGAAATTTAAAGACGACATCGACAGGATGCTCGAGGCCAGCATCATCAAACCAATCGAAGAATAAGAATGGATAAGACCAATGGTAGTACAGAACAACAAATAGGGAAGAGAGAACATGATATACATTGACTTGAGGAAGTTGAACGATGCATGCCTACATGACCCATTCCCCACACCATTCACAGATGAACTATTCGAGAACATAGGAGGCCACGAAGCCTACTCATTCATCGATGGATTCCCAGGATATCATCAAATTAAGATAGCACATGAGGATACACACAAGACCACGTTCACGATAGAATGGGAATCTTATCAGTATACAGTCATGCCATTTGGACTGAAGAATGAAGCTGCGATATTTTCTAGAGTGGTCATCACAGCAGTTAAGGAATTCATCCATCAATTGCTCGAAGTATACCTGGATAATTGGATAGTGTATAGCTTACTAAAAAACCATGTGGAAGTTTTATGATTGATGTTAGAATGATGCAGATAGTGCCAGATATCACTGAATACCAAGAAATGCATATTTGGAACACCATTTGGGATACTATTGGGACACATAGTATGAAAACAGGGTTTGCTAGTGGATCAGGCCAAAATCGCAATCATTATTAACCTACCAGCACCAAAAATAGTCCGCCAACTAAGAGTGACATTAGGACATATGTGATATTACAGGAAATTCATCAAGGGCTATGTGGAGATTACAGTGCCAATGGAGAAACTATTAAGGAAGGATACAAAGTATCAATGGAACGACGAGTGCCAACACAATTTGGATACCCTAAAGGAAAAGATGGTCACCGCACCAATATTGGTATTTCTAGATTGGGAGAAGACATTCCATGTACATTTAGATGCTTCAACGATAACACTTGGATCTATCTTAGCACAACCAAGAGCAGGAGACTTGGATCACCCAATAGCATTCGCAAGTAGAAAATTATTAGACTCAGAATAGAATTATAACACTACAGAAAGAGAAGGCCTAGCTATGGTTTATGCACTACAAAAATACATACATTACCTATTGGGAAAACACTTTAAGATGTTTACAGATCACTCAGCCCTAAAATACCTAGTCAACGAGCTAGTGTTGGGGGGGTAGAATCTATCGATGGTTATTGCTATTTCAAGAATTTGACTTTGAGGTAATAGTCAAACTAGGAAAATTGAATGCAGGACTTGACCACCTATCAAGGGTCACAAATGGAGAGGAACCGACGAATTTAGAAGAAAAATTTTTAGATGCACAACTATTCTCAGTATAGATTGCTGACAATTACTTCGCAGAGATCATCCAGTACTTGAACACAGGTACTGCTCCGCAAGAATATACCACTGCGTAGAAGAAGAACCTGGTAGTCCACGCAGCCAACTATTAATTGATCATAGGACATCTATACAATATGGGTGCAGATAGCATCTTACAAAGATAAGTACTAGAGCACAAATGACCAAGAATTTTAGCAAAATCCCACAAGGGAATAGCAGGAGGGAATTATGTTGGAAAATCTACCGCGCAGAAGGTACTACGCATAGGATTATGGTGGCCAATGATCCACAGAGACTCAAAAGAGTATTGTCAACATTGTGATTTATGTCAAAGGATAGGACAACCTAATAGAAGGGATGATATTCCCCTATGACCGCAAGTGATACTTCAGTAATTTGACAAATGGGTGATAGAATTTGTGGGACCCATTAACCCACCATCCAAAATAATGGGGGTCAGATATATTATCACCACAATGGAATACCTAAAAATATGGGTGGAAGTTGCACCAGTAAAAGATTGCAGTGCAGAGATAAATACACACTTTATGTTTGAACAGGTAATTACTAGATTTGGGTTCCCAAAAATTTTGATGAGAGATCAAGGAATACACTTCATAAACGACACCATCCGAGCGATGCTCGAAGAGTTTGAAGTTCATCACCAAAAAATCACGCTGTATCATCCACAAGCAAATGGAACATTAGAAGCCTTCAGCAAAATTCTAGAGAATGCCTTGACAAAGATATGTAACTTCAATGGGGACGATTGGGACCTCAAGGTACCAGCAGTGTTATGGGTGTATAGAACCACATGCAAAAATTTGACAGACCACACACCATTCAAACTAGTCTATGGTCAAGAAGAAATAGTGTCGTTATAATTTTTAATACCCAGTCTATGTGTAGCAGATATCACACACATGACAGAATGAGGTGCAATATAGGAAAGACTGAATCAGTTACTGTCAATGGAGGAAGACCAAATCTTGGAAATATTCCACCAACAAGTACGGAAAGCAAGAGACAAATCTTGGCATGACCGCCACATTAGGAGGAAGATGTTCAGGGAAGGAGATCTAGTATTTCTCTATGATAGTAAATCCTTGCATCACCTAGGAAAGATGAGAATGCATTGGCTAGGACCATACAAGGTAAAATCTGTCACGGATGGAGGATTTGTATAGTTAAGAGATACAAAAAGAACAGACCTCAGAGGAATGATCAATGAGAGCCGACTAAAGCTGTACAAGGACAGTCAACCACCCATCGCACAGTAGAAAAAAAAAAGTGCACAGCATCAAGGACAAGCTGCATACGAAACATGAGGCCACCAAGGGAAACAATAATAGCCATACTGAAAAAGGAAACAAGTGGGAAAAGGAAAGTCAGAAAAATTAGGCTGACTGGACAGCATGAGGCATAGTTAAGGAAAGGCAAGGATGGATGGGATCTCACATTACACGTGCCAATTGGAGATGACAGAGTAGGCGTAATGGAAAGTACAAAACCACTGTGGATGCATTGAACCTATAGTCATGGTGCATTAATCACATGATGGAGGAAGCGTCTTGAACTAGCTTCATGATGATCCCATACAACACACGAGCACAGAAGTAGTTAGTTTATTCGCGAAAGGAGAACAGAAAAAGAGAAACAACAACTAGAACGAGAAGAGTGAAACAAGAGATCTCATTGAATCTATTTGAACTCATAAAACGTTCAAAAAGCACCATTATGGCACCATCGAAGCTCGCAGAACTAGGCTAGACATACAGATCAACCAAGGTTCAGACTAGGTCATGGGGACCACTAGAAGAAAACAAGTAGCACCCACCATAGATCGTCAATATTGACGAAATCCCGTCCCCAGAGGAAATCCAAATAGAGTCCATACCAATACTAGAGGAGATTTTGAAACCACAAACAAAGGCCATGGAACATGATACACCAGTAGCGATACATGAGCCTTAGAACAAAGAAGAAGAAACCCACTAGGAAATACCACTGGAACATAGTGAAGCAACCATGGAAGTGAATAGAATGACACAACATCTAGGTATAAAGGAGCAACCAAATGAGACACAGGCATCCGGCTTAGGTCACCCAGCTCGGGAGACAACTGGAACTATGTGGGCGTGGACAGAGTGGATGGCAGGGGAACAACCAGGAGTTTCTACAACTTCAAGCTAACCGACACAGCAGGAGGATCAAGTTCAGATACTGAGATCACCTCGAAAGAAACCATCTACAGAGATTGTGCTACCCCACATACCAGAGGGAGTATAGGTGGACCCGCAACTATTGGGTCACATCGGGAAGCTCAAGTATTCTTACCATGATGTAGTAGATGAAACAAAATACCCAGAGCTTGCACCACAGGTGTTTATGTAGAAAATAGTTGTGAACCAACTTGAAGAAACCATCACTTAGCCACACCATTGGGAAAATGGACTAGATAGAACATGGATTCTAGGATTGCTAAAGATACCACACTTTGGCAGAGGCCAATATGCATCGACATGCGTCAAGTAACTGTTAGCAGTTAAGCATGGAGTGGATTTATGGTTGGAAAAACTCGTCCCCATAACTGCCAAAATTATTGCGTAGATAACAGGCCTACCCACCCGAGGTACTGATCCCGCGCTGATTCTGGATCAACATGAAGAAGAAATATGGCACCAACAGGGGAACAAGAGGCATTATAATCAAATGGATCAATAATGTCATGACGCAATTGGGCACAAACATATTAGCCTGCAAACTGCTAAGAAAATTTTGCAAAGACGAAGTACCAGCAGTAGTCATTGCTATTGTAGCTCAGTGCGCATAAGGCACCTCCATGAGTTGGGCACCATACCTATCAAACTTGTTCCAAGTAGATTACAAATATGCATAGGACACAGGTACATGATTTCATTACTCATGGCTGATCACTCTCATAGATTTCATGGGATGGAGAGAACCAAAATACATCGTCTTTTGTACCACACCACAGCCAGGAGGAGCAGGATATCGTGTCCCGAGATCCGTGCCACTAGCCAAGCATAAAAGGGAGAATGGAATCATATGCAAATCTTACCTATGGGAGATATAGGAAGCCATCAAATGAGCATGGATAATAACACAAGAGGTTGTCGCACGATACAGGGGCATCGCCAATTTATGGGCTAGTAAAAAAGCCATGTGGATACAACCAAGGTAGGACCTGGATAAATAGTGGCTACATATGCGCTACTACGTCACCGAGGGAGATATCGACATGATCATCAGTGAATGTCTTGATGAATGGAGGATTCCAACCATACCTAGAGAAGTACTGGGACAAACAACAAAAGGAGGGGTTTCGCAAGCGGAAACATAGCCTCCACAAATCCCAATACCCAAGAAATGAAGAACGGGCCAAACCAAGTTGACTTAGGCAGATGATGGCTCAGAGAATCTAGGGACCTAGAAGGGGAGGACATAAACCACTCAGCCAACCAATGGATAGCGAAAACTGGCTGAGGGAGCATAGGAAACCACATCGAACCCCATCACACAGGAACCAAGGGGAACTAAGAGACCAACGGTATAGGAAGAAGGTGCACACAAGAAAATGAAGGCACAATAACCACTACCGAACTATACAATCATGAAGGATGATGGAGAGATGATTGCTAGAATGATCCAAGACCACCTTGCAAAGGATTTTGATCATTCCGCACACCACAGGGATAAACTGCAGAAGGAACTGAAAGAAATGGGACAACTCCTTAAGAAATTTGGGGAAGCCCTAATCATGATTAGCAGTAGAGGCATAGAGCAATCAACCACACATACCACATAAAGGGTGGAGGTATAAGAATGCGACCCAGTTCTTCTGATACCACATGCACATTCCACGGTCTACATAAATCCTAGCATGTTGCGAATGGATGAAATTGTGGGACAGACACCACTGAAGGATATGGATCATATCCAATTGGTCTTGACATGGATTCCATCAAGAGCATTATACAAACTTTAGGTTAGTGTTGACAACAATATGTAGTCACGAGCACATAAAAACTTATTCGAGCTACAACAAGCAACAAAGAAGCGGGAAGCGATGGAAATAGTTTGTGCACAGGCCAAATCTAAAACTCGAGAGGAGAAGGAATGCAGAAACGAGCTGTAATGCAGAGTGGAATAAATTTTGGGGAAACTTCCAACCACTGCAGAAGGAAATGAACTCCTAGCCACATACAAGATTGATCAGATTGCATAGGCAATTGATCAGTATCATAAGGAGATCGAGATTCTCTGCGGATAGATTAGACTGACAAATCCACTAGCAGTGAATGAACAAAGGAAGAAAGAAGCAACAATGCAACCGCGGGAGCTAGAAAAACAAGTTAGCATGGCAGTCGACTTGCATTCACTATCATGCACCTAGATCTCCTATTACGCTATCTAGTTAGTTCATGATCTCGGTGTTGTACAACTGTGTGCAGGAGATAGAGCAACAAGTTAGCATAGCACGACTCAGATTCACTCATCATGCACCTAGATCTCCCATTACGCCATCTAGTTAGTTCATGATCTCTGTTGTACAATCAGGCATTACGCCGCTATCAAAATAAGACTCATCTATATTTCTAATCGTATTAGCCACTGTGGCGAGCCAAAAAAAAAAATATTTAGGGGCCCAAAACAGCCCTAGAAGTACAAAAAGATGTGCTGAGATGAAAACATACAAAATAAGCCAATTGGATTAGGTGGGAGGCCACCAGTATCCACCTAGAATATGTGTAGGGATTCAGATAGCCCCGCAAGTGTAGAGCCCACAATTACAAAGAAGTAAAGAAGAACATGTTGCACTAAAAAGTGACAAGAGGATCCAATTGGATTAGGAGGGTGGCCACCAATATCCACATGGATAAGATAAGGAGAAGAACAAAGAGAGAAACCAAAGCATAAAAGAGTGAGAATTCTTGACAGCAAGTTGAGATTTGTATCACAATAGTTCAAATTCTTGCAAGAAGTCTCCACCGAGAGTTGGAGCACCTAGTAGATCCGGTCCAAACACGAGAAGCAGTGCTTGAGCGATGCAACCAGGGACACAGGGCATGTTGAAAATAGTTTACGTGGATGAAATCCACACACCATAGTATGAGTCACATAGCACGTAGGTGGAGGAGAAATAAATCCCATCGTAAGAGGTCGGGCCACAACACGAAGAACAGGACATGGGTTTAGCACAATAGGTCCTATAGATGGAAGAAGAAGAAGAAGAAGAAAAAGAGGGTGTACTTGAGGTTGGGGAATCATCCCCATGAGGGAAAGAGAAAGGTCAAGATGAAAGAAGTGCACAAGGTATATTTCATGCATAGACATAATTGACAATAGTAATTCCAAAGATCTTGCATGGAGTGAAAGAGAATGATGAAATGATAAGAGGTGTGAACACTATGAAGTACTCAAACCATGATGTAGTAGATATCGTCAAATTCCTAGATTTGGTGCAACACAACTATATGGAATGTAAATGAGAGGGTCCATCAGGTGGGCCATTTTTGGATCCTACGTAGTGGATCCTGGGGCTCTACAACACCGAGATCATGAACTAACTAGATATACCACACTTTGGGAGAGGTAAACATATCAACGAATGTGTGAAATAAATTCTAGTTAGGGTGCATGGAGGTTTCTTATGGATGGATAGGCCAGTTCCTATCAACGTGGACTTAATAGCTACAATTAATAGGCTACCCATGTATGGGGAGAAGCCAAAACAATATCTAGAGGATAATACTAAGGAAAAGGCCATTCTAATGAAATCAAGGAAAAATATGGCACATATAGAGGGAACAGGGGGATAAATATTAGTGACATAAATCATCCGATGACAAGATTTTATACAATGTTTCTAGAATGTAAGTTAATGAGGAAATGCAGGAACAAAGTAGTACCGGTAGGGGTGGTAGAGGTTGCAGTGCAGTGCACGAAGGAGAGCTCGATGAGTTCGGCCCATTATTTTCTCAATTCCTTCCTGGAGGACTACAATGATACACAATACTGGGGCTCTAAGTTCCACTACTCATGGATACTCATCCTCATTTCACTTGTAGGTTGGAAAGAACCAATGTATAGTATGTTTCTTCAATGAGTAGGAAAGTGTAGCACAAACAGATACACTTATTTAAGGAGCACAAAAGACCCAAAGAAGAATAAGGTGAAAAATGATACATTTGCAGTATACCTGTCAGAAATACAGGATCACTTAGCCAACATGTGGAGGATTTCTCCCGAGATTGTCCAAGAGTTTGGAAAGATTTCCAATTTTCAGGCAACACACCACAGTATGTGGTTGCAGGCGATGAGGGACCCTTTGAAGGAGTGGTTACTACTATGCTACTACATGATGATGCATGGTATCCAAATTGAGGTACAAGATTGGCATGATGAATGGAAGGTGCTAGAAATTCCAAGGAGAGGTCCAATAATACAGACTCAGACACAGGAGAGAAAAGTCCCTGTGTAGTAGACATGCAAAAATGGTGTGAGAAAAAAGAAAAATACAACATAAGGCCAAGTGGGGGAAAGCATCCCAAATCAAAAAAAAATGAAGGATGTAGAGGAATCCATAGGGTATTTCCACACAAGATCCACTGCGCACCGGGAAGACACATGAAGTTATAAGAGAACAAGTGTGCGTAGCATAAGTGAGGAATTAAACACAAGATATACCCATGGATGAAGAAGTCTAATAGGAGATAGGGGTGGATACAAACATGCCAGAGACATCTCAACTAGTAGATGCCCAAAAAAAGATTATAGGGGAGAAAGAAAGTGGCTCAAGGAAGAAGGAGAAGGCCCATAGGACACCACCTCACACATCATTGACATCAGATGATGTCGAAATAGTAGCTACAACCATTGAATATCGTGTATCATAGTATTGGGAGAATGTTGAGAATCATAGGGATTCAATTATCAAGTAGGTGCAGGAGGTAAAAACTGTGTTGGAATAGTTAAATATTAGGGCACAGCGGTGACAAAAATAAGCACTAGGAAAAATTATGGAAGGAATTCCAATAGGGGAAACAATGCAGATTATAGCATAGGGGAGCACAACTTTCATGATAACACCTGATGCATTGTACATTGACGAGGAGGCTTCACATAAACCTCTAAATGAGATAGATACATTGGACTCGACGTTGCCCAAGATCTTGACGTAGGCACTGTACAAATTTCATATCAGTGTCACGCATGAAATCTAGTCTAGGGAAAGGTGAGATGCAACAAATTTACAGACAACATAGGAGGAGAAAATCACACTAAAGGAAGCAATTATCCAAGAAGGTAAGGAGATGAAGATAGCTTAACAGAAAATAGAAGAGAAGGAGAAACACAATGGCACAGTGTTTCAAACCATTTGGACAATGTAGGATTAGAAGAAGTATCATCATAGGAAAATATGAAGAAAATAGCTCAGGATTTGGAGCAGTACAAGAGCCAAATAAAGGAGCTAGAGGAGTGCGTAGTACCCACTACTCCTCCAGAAGTAAGAGAACAATGAGATAAAGATGCAACAGAATCAACGAAAAAATATAGCGCGAGATATACATAAGATGATATAGTTGTTGGAGAAAAGTGACTAACTATGGAAACAATTACAAGAAGATGGAAGATTACAGGATTTGCAAGAAAAGGAGGATAGGTTCCACGTGGAAATGGAATAATTGAAACAGAGATAGAATAAGTTGTCACTACACGAAAAAATTAAGACAAATGTAAAAATGCAGAGTCTACAACTAGAAGAAAAGGTAGTGTAGGAAGAGAAGATTGCAAGGAAATCTCAGTTTGAGCCTCTGTAGGAAAAGGCTGAGAAGTTGGTCATGGATATTGACGCAACAAAATAAAAATTGGAACACATAGGCTTGGAGGGGGGAGAAATATCGAAACCCCTAGTAATCAAGCAGATGGTAGAAGCCATGGTGAAAAGGAGAAACCAAGCTTAGGGTCAATGCCAACAAACGACAAAGATGTATGAAGCATTGGCACATGTAGTGAAAGAGGCAGGAGTTAGTGAGTGAATCAGGACGAGTCACGATTTCATTGTTGGGGGCATGTTGTAATAGGCCAATTTTGGGACAAAATCAAGGAAGTGTTGAAGGACTCAAGGAAGCACCGAAAAATGGGGAGCGCATCGGAAACATAGGAAAACCAACACCGAGAAAAAGAAGTTACAAAGTGGACAAACTACTAGGAAGTAGTTGGAAAGTGGACAAGCCCTGAATTGGAGAATAGTTGGATCATGGACCAAATGAGATTAAGTTATTTGGAAAGTGGACAAACCTAATCCACTTAGGTTTATGGTTTTTGTAAGGGATTTTGTCCCATTTTTTTGTATAAGTAGAATGTATTAGGATTGTGGAAAAGGTTGTTTTTCATTGGTTGGTTGGTTAGAATTTCTCAATTTTGTTAAGACAATTGCGATCTGTGGAGATCGATTGTAATGGAGGAAGAATTGTATAGTGAGCGACACTGGATATTGGATGAAGATTAATAAAGAGTTGAAGTGACTCATCTTTGTGGATGTAGCCCCAGGAGGGGGTGAACCACGATATATCTCGATTATGTGTGAATGTGTTGGCCCTTGGTTGATGGAAGAAAGAGAATATTAAGGAAGAAATGTGAAGTACGAACTCCACGGAAGGAACGGTGACTGAGAATGGGTCGAAGTGGTTAAAGAAGCAGAAAAGAAGGAGTGAAGTAAGGGAAAACAAGTTGTTGAATGAGATGATCAAGGAAGATAGATCAGCAAGGAAATATGGATCATGGACAACTCAAAAAGCGGAAGAAGACGTCAATGAGTGATCAAGGATGATTTTAAGGATGGAAATTTATTTTAAAATTTATAAACCTTGGCGAATCTTACTAATCCTTCATATGCCAAGTATAAATGTTTGGCGATATTTTTGTAAAAATATTTATATTTATAAGGATTTTATATAGTTTGTATAAAATTTTGGCATTTTTTAAGGTAAAATAATTTTATCCTATAGAATTTGGGCGAATTATTTTTAGAATAGCGAATCTTTTCTTGGGAAAAACCATGGAAAATTAGCCCATGAGAGACATTTAGCCCCTAAAATCATCTATGTGAGTGATTTGGAATACCTCATGGAAAAGAAGGAAAGATAGGCTAGCGAAGCCCTGAAATTATGGGTCAAGTGGAACTAGGGTTTTAGACATCTAGGGTTTTGGATCTAGGGTTTTGACACCTAGAAGGTTTCCATGTAATGTATAAATAAAGGTCAAGGAGAGTCAACAGGGTTGGTCAATAATTGGGAGTTCGTCATTGTGGGTTAATAGGGTGATTATTGTTGTTGTGTTAGGAGAGTATTGTGTTGCGAGAGCATTATTGTATTGTAAGATCTTCAGCTGGGTACAAAGATCAACCCTGCAGCTAGGTGCGCAGGGAGGGGAGAGAATGAGAGAAAGAGAGAGAGAGATGCAAGCTAAGTTCGTAGATAGAACTATATGTTTTCATATAATATATCAAGAAACACAGTTCTGTGGACATAGCCCTAGGGAGAGGGTGAACCACATACATCTTGTTGTCCTCTGTGGTTGATGTTGTGTTCTTCTTTTTTTTTATTCTGTTGTTGCATTATTGTGCTAGATCCGAGATATAACTATGCAAAGTAGGCTTAAGTTGGTAAAGAATAACTAGCTCTCTATGTGTTGTTTGGATCCTCTTTGAATTTCCTCTGGTTGTAGACACCTGTGTCCTGAAACCCCCTATCGCTACTTCGGGTGAGACTGCATTTGTTCCGCAGGTGTTGCCGAAAGGGCCAGTAGTTAGGACTTGATGGTGCATTGTTAGAGTTGAACCCTGGGTCTACCCCTATGCCAAAAAATGGTTCTGTTGCTGGGACCAGGATCTTCTTGAGGGAATGTCAAGGTGGTTTCCATATATGATGAAAATGTTAAAATGATAAAGGAAGTAATACTGTGCACTAAGGATAAACTGATGAAATATGTGGAATAACACTAAATGGATGTATGTGATAGTTAATATTCAGATATGAATCTTATGTTGCAATAAATGAATAATGTGTCATTTGGCATATGTTGTTATAATGGTTAGTGAAGTTATATTGGAATAGTTGTGTCACTGGTCAAAACTAAGATCCAGCTAGGTTAGCATAATAAATAGGTATTTGAGGGCTACCAGTGGAGTAGATCTAATTCCCCTGAGAGAGAAGCACATCAAATCCAATGGTTGTAGACACCTGAGTCCTGTGACCACCCATTGAAGCTATCTCGGGTGAGACTGCACATTGCACTTTATGCGATGTGTTGCCTTCTGGTAACCAAAAGGGATGAGGCTCGAAGGGAAGTTTTTAATCCTATAGTTAGAACTTGAGTCAACCCATAAAGTGAACAACCTAATAGAAAAATTCAATGATTGCATACATTTGAAGAACGTTGTTGTTAAGATAGCTCCTACTGCGATGTAATTATGTCCATTTCTTTGACCATATCCTTGTACACTTTTTTGTACATTCCTACTGTTATATTTTGGATATTAGCTCGTTGGTCCTCTAATATTTTCATAAATTTCCTTAAAAAATAAGATGACAATAAAGTATTTTTATATTGATATATGAAAACTAAATATCACAAAATTGATATATAAATAAATGAATACTTTGTCATCTATAATATATATATATATATATATTCTAAAAAAGTGTTTTTAGGAATATTACTTTTTGAACGATTCTTTTTTGCTGTTGTATGTTTTTTCTATTGCAAGTCTGATAGTTCTCATTGGCCAGTGCTCTGGAAATGATTCTTGTAGTTTAAATATAACCTGGTTCTTGGAATCATTGGATTGATTTCTATATTGTAAGTGGAAAGTGAATCTATACATTTGTTCCACTATATCTCTCATAATTCTGTAGAAGTTTTTCCCCCTTTGATTAATATCTGACACCACTCCAGATGAGCTAAAGACGAATTAATCATCATTTACATCTTCTATATTAATTAATTTTGTTTTGTTAGGATGACATTGTGTTCCCTCGTTGTTGGTTCCTGTAGAAGATTAAACATATGTGAATTAATATATTGTTTGAAACATGTCATCTAATATTCCTAAGAATATTATTAATGAAAAATAAAAATAAAAAAATCATATTGAATAGAAGACATCACGGTGATTACCGTAGAAAACAAAAACATAGAAAAAAATTAAACATTCATAACAAAACAATAGAAAAATTACACACTGATGAGAAGAAAAAATTAAAAATTAAAAAAATTATGTCACAACATTTTTTGTGTTCTTTAGATGAGAAAACATAAGTGACATTCTTTTTATGCACCATATTTTTTAAATTTAAAAAATAAAAAATAGAAATGTTATGGCTTTATCGGTGCTCCTTAGACATAAACACACCGGTGCCTTTCTGTCGAAATGGCACACTAGAAAATCAGAAAATGTTTTTTAAAAAAACTTCAAATCGTAAACCATTTAAAAAAAAAAATCAGAGGGTTGATTGCATTTGGGATTCGATGCAATAAGTGGTCCCTTTGCATCACATGCCAAGCACTTATATATAAAAAAAACAAACCCACTAGATCTAAAATGCCTAAACCGAAAAGCCCTAATTATGAAGTGATAGAAGAAGTTAAACCCCGGGGTGAAATTTTTCATTCACGTAAGAAAAAAAAACAAGGGTTTAAGGTAAGTATGATTTTTTTATTTTATTTTTTGAATTTTAATTAAATTCCAAATAGGAATACACTTTGTAAAATAAATTATTATCAAAATCAACAGTAAAATTTAAAAATTTTACTATGTAGGGTTCTGAGTGAATCACCATACCCTTCAAATCAAAATTTTATAATATTTTTGTTAGTGCTCTGCGATATGTCTCTCTTCCAAATCTATCTCTTGTAATTTTTGGCAAAATAAATATTGAATACCTTCTTAATATTAAAAAAACTTTATGAAAATGGTTTAGAGTGAATCACCATAACCTTCAAATTCTCATATTTTGAATAATACTGTGGTTCCAAAGTATTATTCTCCTCCAAAGTGTTCCTCCGTATATTTCTCTTCCAAGTCTCGCTCTTGCAATTTTTTGCAAAATAATGAAATAGTGAGTATCGTTTTAGTATTTAAAGGACTTTATGAAATTCTATTCCCGCTCTTTTTTTAATTGCTTAAAAAAATCACATTTTTTTATAACTTTTTCGGCACGACGATGTGTTTATGTAAGATGCACCAGTGCATCCATATTACATTACGCGTTGGTGCGTCCATATTATATGATGCACCGATAACATATAATTGTTTTTTATTAACAAAATATCAAAACACGGCGTGACTAATTTTTCAACGCACTGATGCTTATTATTAATATGTGCATTGGTGTGTTTGTTGTTTATAAGCACACCGATATTGTATTAAAGTTATTTGAACTTTTATTTTCACATAAAATAGAATATTCATATCAAATTATCTTTTAAGATGAACTCACATGACTTACAATACTTCACTATAAATATTATGTTTTATGTCGCCTTATTCTTAAAAAATGGTTTCAAAACTATATTCAAATTCAGATTGTGGTCTGGTCCTCGAAATTTATTTTAGATATGTAGAGAAAAAAATATTGTTAATTTTGCTGAAATGTAGGGATAAAACGTTATTATATGATCAAATGGCCAATTCTCCAAATTCCACCCCATTCCATATTGATCAAGGTCCATCACGGAGTTCTCCCTTTCCATCTCCATTTAGTTTAACTTATTTTATTTATGTTTCGATTATCTAATTGATTTTTTTTTTATCCATGCCAATCTGAATAAAATTGTATCCAAATTTGCAGGATCCTGATTCAGAATCGATTTCAGATGCAAAAAATATTCCAGTATCGGTTCAAAAATGTTGGAAGGTCTTATTAGGAGCAACATATTGCAAGAAGTTGGTAGATGAAAATGGACAGCCTCTTTAACCTGCCAATTGTGACATTCCATCTTCCAGTCGCAATCATGGGTCGGTGATGGTAATAATTGTTTGGTATAATGTAATTTAAAAAAACAAATTATTGCATTGTTCTTAGTAATATCATCGATGTACTAATGTTCAATATTTTTTAAATTAGGATTCTTCTGATGATGAACGACCTACCTACCATCTTTTGTTGCACCCCACAACAATGTCAACCCGAGAGAAGGATGCAATGAGAGAAAAACTTGGAGAGGAAGCGTACCAAGAATGGTTGAATAAACCACCTATTCAATTCTCACTACATCTAGATTCACCAATTAGGAATGACTCCAATAGTAGTAGTTATTCATAAGTTGGCAATGGAGATAATTGAAAAGAGGTCATTATGGATGATTACTTACAAGATACGACTTCCATGGAGACAATGTTGTTAGATTCATTCCAGAATGATGAGCTAGAGGATGATGCTCATATCAATGATACCATTTTCGAAAGGCTATAATATGCTTCCATCGCCCCTCTCTTTGGACCTAGTGCCCAGTCAAAGTCTACCCAACTTGGGACAACAATGTTACTGTACAACATGAAAGAAAAGTTTGGCATGTCAAATTCATGTTTCTTGAGAATACTGAGGTAATTGACCAGAAATTTATGTGTATTAATTTTGAGAAATGTTGTCACACAATCAACATTAGAAATGATTTATTTTATAAACGTTAAATGACCTTATACATTTCTATTTCCCAAAAACTGCAAGATATTGAAAGATAAGGTTCTTCCTAATGATAATGTTTTTCCCGATAGCTGCAAAGAGGCAAAGTAGTTGTTGAAAATGTTGGGTGTTGAGTAAATACAATATCATGCATGTCTGAATGATTATATTATATACATAGGAGAATATGTAGATAAATATGTATGTTCACAATGTGGGCATGACAAGTACCATAAATCAAATAAAAATGGTAAATCGCATGGTCCTCCTCATAATATATTGAGGCACATGCCTATAATCCCAAGGATTCAAAGGATTTTTCATTGCAAAGAATTAACTATGTTGCAAGGATGGAATGCCTTGCACAAAAGTGAGTCGACAGTGATGTGAATCCCAATAGATTCAATAGCCATGAAGCATATAGAGGACATATGGCCAAACAAATTCAAGGATGAAGTAGGAATTCTATGACTCAGCATAGGAATGGATGGCGTGAACCTGCATTCCCTCCAAAACACCAAATATTTTGTTTGTCTTGTAGTAGTGATCAATAAAAATACCCCCCCATGGTTTTCCATGAAGAATGATCATCTTATTTTGGCTCTTACAATCCCTGGTAGAAGACAAATGAATATTATGGATGTCTACCTAAAACCATTGGTAGATGAATTGAAGGAATTATGGGAAGGGATACATGTATATGGTGTATCAAGACCCATTACAACAGAGAGGAGTGTTACATTGTATGGCATATGTGCTTACACCACACATGATTATCCAGGCTTAGGACTTCGGTTTGGTAATTCACATGTTTATTGATTTGTTTATAGACATAAAAATATTTATTTGCATATTTAATTCACTGTGATTGACATTCTATTCTTAAACACTAACATGCTATGTATACACTAAGTTCGCAAGTCTTGTACCTAAAGGATATCATGGATGTAAATGTTGTGTACCTTCTCTAAAGGATAGGTGGTCCAACCACCTACAAAATCCATTGTACGATTGCTTGAGGGTATTCCTCCCAGAAGAACACCCTTATAGAAGAGAAAAACCTGCCTTCAATGGTAAACCAGAGAGAACCCAAAGGCCTACAATAATGATACCAGCAAAATGGATGATCCAAAAAGAATCCATAGAAGCATAAGAACAACTCATAACTTATATAGGCAACTCTGGATGCTCAGAATGGCTTCAGCAGATAGAGAAAGAGTAAAAATTCAATGTTCCCAAAACTCAGTTAAAACGACATGGTTGCGAAGAGCATGTCTTAAGATTTCTAACGGCACAAACGTCTCGTCAAATAGAGATTGTATGAAAAATATATAAGAGGTAAACGTTCAGGTCAAACTTGGTCAAAAATTCAAAGGTCAAGGTGACACGTGACACGTCCGTACAAGGGGATGTGTTCCAATAGTACAGGTATACATGGTAGGTTCTTACAGGTCCAAATCACATATTAAGTGTTCCATTCTTCGGTTGACACGTGGCATGGGACAACCAATGAGAGGTTTCCATGTGGTGATCCCCCATTGGCCTCTTATAGTACAGTTCATTAAAAAATATTGGAGCCGACGAGAGTCAAAATCCTAACCTCCTTAGCCCAAATGACTTACAACCTCCGCGCTAGCCAACATTCCACTATGTGTTCCTTGTTTATACCATTGCACGAATTTTATTTAAGCTCAAATGTTTTATGTCGGTGGAAAAGGAAAGGGGCTAGGCCTTCGGCCCAACCCCTGGTTATATGTTAAATCCACGTAAATAAAGATGCCTTTTGTACCTAAAACGTTAGAATTATATACTTGATAATTAAATGAATTAATTGTAATTGAAATCATCTCATATGATCCAATGAGGGACAAATCACTCTATTGACTTTTATTTACTTACATTTATTTAATACTTCTGTATAAATGTGAAATTTAAATTTTAAAATAAAGCTCCATGTAAATAAAGATGTATTTTGTACCAAAAAGATTAGAATAATATACTTTAATGCTACTTGGACTATTCGGTTAATAGAAGATGGGTTATTGGTGAATACATTTGAACTTTTTGAGCTAAAATATATTTAATTTCCCAATCCATAACTTATTGTAAATTTATATACTTAAATCAACTAAAATTTGTAATTACAATGATATCATATTAGAAACCAAGAAGGCACAAAGTCACTTGATGAATTTTAATTTCCTATAATAGATGGGTCATAGGTGAATACATTTCAACTTTTTAAGCTATACGATATTTGATTTCTCAATCCATAACTTATTGTAAATTTGTATACTTAAATCAACTAAAATTTGTAATTGCAATCATATCATATTAAAAACCAACAAGGCACAAAGTGCATTAATAAATTTTAATTTCCTTTAATATGCATTAATATGAGTTTATAAATCTCATATGTGATTTTTGAAATAAAACTCCATTGTAAATAAAGTTGTATTTCTTTAAAAAAAATATAGGAAATTAATAATGAGTGCCAAGTGGACTATCCAATCTCATTGGAGATGTGTCATAGATGAATTATGTCTAATTGAACTTTTTGAGTTGTAAGTGTTTGATTTCATTGCCCATAACTTTTCGTAAATTTGTATTTTTAAATAAATTGAAATCATATCGTTATAGTTATTTTGTTGACTTTTACTTAGGTATATTCATTAATATGTGTGTATAAATGCAATATATAATTTTTGAAAACTCAATATAAACAAAAATACATTTCTTCTAAAGAAACATCTTATAATTTCATGATAATGAATGTTAAGTGGACTATTTAGGCTAATGGGATGGCTTATAGATGAATGACTTCAAACTTGTAAGGTATTTGATTTCTCAATTCATAACTTATTGTAAATATGTATTCTTAAATCAATTATTTGTAAATGCAATCAACTCATATAAGTCAATAAGCCACAAAGTCATTTATTGACTTTTATTTGCCAATAATATGCATTAATACTAGTATATTACAAATGCGACATTGCAGTTTTTTAACTAAAACTCCATGTAAAAAAATTATTTTGTTAATAAAACATTTACAAATGTGACATTGTATTTTTTGAAATAAAACTCCATGTAAAGAAATGTTTTTGTTAATAAAACATTTACAAATGTGACACTGTATTTTTTGAAATAAAACTCCATGGAAAAAAATGTTTTTGTTAATAAAACATTTACAAATGTGACATTGTATTTTTTTTAAATAAAACTCCATGTAAAAAAATGTTTTTGTTAATAAAGCATAGAATGATTAACTAGTGTTAACTGGACTATTTAGCATCATTAGAGATATGTCATATATGGTTGTCTTTGAAATTTTTGTACCAATATGACATTTGAATTCACCATCCATATCAACATTTTGTAAATTTCAATTATTAAATAAATTACTTGTAATTGAAATCATCTCATATAAGCCAACAAGACATGAAGCTCATTATTTAAGTTTATATATTTAGATACATTAATATGAGTGTATACATGCCATGTATTTTTGAAATAAAATTCCATGTAAATAAAGACATTTTTTTATTATAAAACAAATTAGAATAAATTGATAATGAGTTCTTAATGGGTCATAGATGAATAACTTTCAATATTATTTACTTAATCTTGAAAATTAATATCTTAATTGATATTTTTTGTAGTTACATTAAAACATCAATAATCAAACATCACAATTTGAGACATATACCAAGTTCAACTAAAATCCTTGAAAAATAAGTTTCAATGTATTTTTGAAATAAATTCCCATGTAAATAAAGATATTTTTTATTATAAAACAAATTAGAATAAATTGATAACGAGTTCTTAATGGGTCATAGATGAATAACTTTGAATATTATTTACTTAATCTTGAAAATTAATATCTTAATAGATATTTTTGTAGTTATATTAAAAAATCAATAATCAAACATCACAATTTGAGACATATACAAAGTTCAACTAAAATCCTTGAAAAATAAGTTTCAACATCTATCTCTTCGTTGTTTAAAATTCTTATCATTTTCTCCTAGACTTGGTGAAAGTAATGATTCAATTCCATAGTTTTCTCTACTTTGATGACATTATTACATTTGGTCAGTGGTTTTTCAAAATCGACCATGTTGATAGGGAGATATTGATACTCAAATTTCCTTGTGCACCACTCTTAGAAGACCCTTGCCTCCATTGCTTACTTTCCTAGGTCAACTAGTTCTCATATCTCACTCATTTACTTCAGTCCATGACAATTTCCATCACATTGGACCAAAATGAATCCTCATTTAAGCACTTCCACTTGATGTACTTCATGGATTTGAGTGGAGATAGATCATTAGTGCTAGTTACAAACTTCTTCAAATACCTATATCAACCTTAATATAAATGAGAGAATACTTTAGGCTTAGATGTGTTTTTCTGAGACTGCCACCCCCACTGAACAGTATTAAAATGATCACCTCCTCCTTGATGCTTCTTAAAGGAAAAAATAAGTAGGAAACTTAACTTCTATTTAGACCAGTACCAAGACAATGCAATGGATGCACCCTCCCTCCACCTAGGAAATCCTCACAATACTGTCATTTGATCAACAACTCCCACCAACACTGTCATTTGATCAACAACTCCCACTCACACCCCCCTCAGTTGTGGCAAAGGGGATGGAGTCAGTAGGCACCAAATTTAAACATTGAGTTGGGTTTGTTGTCCATAACAATAATATCTCACTTAGATGTTAAATATACTAATATAATTTAGCTCAAATCGATTCCTTGTAAGAGTTTATTTCACACTCCTATCGTGCATTTATACTATTGTACCTAGCAGTCCCATGTTTGACATATTCATGGTCACTAGCTGGTTTATCTCATCTTAATTTAATATGGAGATTCACAAAAACTCAATGTTGATGAAGTCGGTGTAATATAATTTTTCCAAATTTAACTTTGAGTGGAGATAGATCAATAGTGCTAGTTATAAACTTCTTCAAATACCTAGACCAACCTTAATATACATGATATGATAGTTTAGTCTTAGATGTGTTTTTCTGAGACCGCCTCCCCCACTGAACACTACTAGAAAGATCACCTCCTCCTCAATGCTTCATAAAGGAAATAGGAAGAAGGAAAATTTAACTTCTATTTATCCCTATACCAAGACAATGCAAGGGATGCACCCTCACTCCACTTAGGAAATCCTCACAACACCGTCATTTGAGCAACAACTCCCACCCACACCCCCCTCACTTGTGGCAAGGTGATGCAGGAGCATCTCCCATGTCAAGTGAGCCAGCGCCGAAGACAATGGACAACTGGACAAGCCTCAGCACAAATTTTGAAAATCCATTGAATTGATGCGCTATCTTAAATGAAGCCATTAAGATGAAGTGCACCTGTAAATGTAATCGGGACTTGAGCCATACGCTCTCTTCCTTAGTAGGTAGGAGGCATTTAAGATAGTTAATGCAGGTAGATAGAATTTAATTCTAGATTAGACTGTTTGAGAGAGCAAGAGGGAAACGGGATATAGACACCCTCATTGTGCATTGTAACATAATTTTGAAGAAGGAAGAGCAAGAGCAAACAGAGAACTGCGTAAGAACACCCATGTACAAATATTTGGATTAATAGAAATCTTTGATTCAAATTCATGGTTTGTGTTGTTCTCTGTGTATTGATGTTATGCTCATGAATGTTTGCTTCCTGTTATACATTTGCTTTGATATATTGTGTATATGATTTTATGTTCTAAGTGAAGTCTGAAAGGAAGAGGGAATGAGTTTCAATTATTTCTTTATCTGAGCAAGAATTCCTGCAAGGAGTGCAGTCGAAGTGTTCGCAAGGAGTGCGTTGACAGAGGGTTCAGATAGGTAGCAATTGTTCTCATCTCCGCAGAAGTGCAGTTGGGCACAGGAGCCATGCAAGGAGTGTGCAGGCAAAGTAAAGTCTCAGGGTTTCGAACCTGAGTAAGGTGTGAGAGACTGTTGTTGCAGGAGTGCGTAGAGTCGAAGGTATTCAACACTTGGAAGTGTCTGAGAGTTGCTGCAAGGAGTGCATGCAAGAATCTTCTCTAAGACTCAAAGTCGTGAGAAAGCGCAGGAGGGATAAAGCCTTGAAGTTGTTGAAGGTAGCATAAGGAGTTGGTGCATATCAAGTGACTCAAGGCGTCGAATTTTTGTGTCACAGGTGATTAAGTCCGGGAAGGAGTCCTTGGTTCACTTCATGAAAGTATCAAGGAGGGAAAAGACAAATGGTTAGGATCTTGTGGAGAGGATTTGCAAAATCTCTCCAGCTGTCTAATCTGGTAAAGAAGTGGGGAGGTCACAGCTGCGTTTGGAGTTCAAGTTCCAGGGATCATGAGCCATCGGATCATCACCCAGTTACTTGTCAACCATCCAATTTGATAGGAGTTGCACAGGATTTAAATCCTCGTGAGTAGAGGGAAAACCCCAAGAAGGCATTGGAATATTGAGGCATCAGGGTCTGGAAAATCAGAAATCTCGTGGACTAGAGATCGGGTAAATCCATTGTGAAAATCCCGACAAGTTCAAAGTCATTCATCTGTTGGGATAGGTGGCAGAAATCAAGAGTCATCGGTATAGCGGGGATTTGGTCATCGGGGCTCATATAAGTGAGTGGTTTGACTTTGCGTTTGGCGAAGTTTGAGGTTCAATCTGAACTGTCCATCATTTGGGATGCGTGTCGAAAGATCTAAAGAAGTTGGGGTTCGATGTATCGGAGGTCCTGAGGACAGGATACTCTTGCAATTTGGAATCGCGAAGTCCGAAATCCTGATGAGCAGGTAAGTTATGTGCGGGACCCAGCTGATGTCGTCTCATCGTAGCAGGGGAATCGGGAATTTCCAAGGTGAAGACCCCGAAGCATACGAGAGTCGTCCATCTTTGAGGACGCGTGGAAATAATCGCAACCTTCAGAGAAAGTCCTGAAGGAACAGGCATATCGGGAAATCGACATTCGTGATATCGGGGGAGTCGAAGGGCCGAAACATATGCATTAGGATTCGCAATCTTGCGAACTCCAAAATGCCAATGGAGTGAAGGGACCGTTGAAAAGTCAACTCTCGAGTGTATCGGACTCAGAAGTCGGAGAACTGAGTTGCTCGACACAGCGAGTGCCGAAACCGCGATAAGAAAAGTTTCAACAGGGTAAAGGAAAAGGTCAGTGTTGACTTGAATCGAGATTCGGGGATCCGAGAGTCCTATGCTCGACCACTGGCCTCGCGAAGTCGCGAAGTTATATCCCCTGATAAGTAAAGAGAGGGGATCGTGTGAAGAGTTTTGTGGGTGTAGACTTCCCAATAGGAAAATAGAAGGACATTAGAGTTCTTCGACTGTGTAAAAGGGAATATCCTGTGAGCGAATGTGCTTGCGAGAGCATTCTTCATCAAGTGGTATCAGAGATGAGAAAAACTTCTTTTATTTCTGTAGCAGGGAAAAGGAAGATTCACCATGCCTCCAAGGAGAAGAGATAGACAATCACCCAATCCAGAGGAAGAAAGGGAAATGTCCAGAGGAAAGGGTAGACAGGTGCAGAATCCAGAAGTAGAAAGAGATCTGCATAACCTACGTGCTAGACTTGTGGACATGGAGATAAGACAAAAGCACTTAGCTGATGTAGAAGATATCAGTGAGTCCAAAAGTGAAGATGATGCTGGACATGGAGAAGAATAAGTCACAGCAGAAGATGTAGCAAATGAACGCTTGCTTAAAGCTATTACAAGGATGGGTGCAAAGGCAAAGATGGACATTCCAGTTTATGAGGGAAATTTGGATGTAGAAGAGCTTCTGGACTAGATTAGAGCTCTAGACACATATTTTGACTATGAAGATGTCGAAGAGGACAAGAAGGTCAAGCATGATGTCATGAGATTAAAAGGACATGCAGCCTTGTGGTGGGATGAACTACAAGTGGACAGGCGTTGCCAAGGCAAGCAGAAAATTAAGAGCTGGGACAAGATGATTGCAAAGATGAAAGAAAAATTCATTCCCAGGGACTATCAAATTTATCTGTTCAGGAGAATGAAGAACCTGAGACAGAAGCTAATGTCAGTGAAGGAATATACTGAATAATTCTACAGGCTGAATATTAGGGCAGGTCATTGTGAAAGCAATGACGAAAAAGTAGCCAGGTATATGAATGGCCTGAGATATGAAATTCAGGATGAGATGAGTATGTTGACCATCCGAACGGTGTAAGATGCTTATCATATGGCTCTAAAAGCTAAAGAGAAGATGAGTCGAAAGTAGATTCAAAGGGGCAGAGGCAGAAGTCAGCCCAGAGGCAAATCAGTTTCCAAGGAAAGAACCCATAAGCCCAGGGACGACTGGAAGAAACCTCAGGCATGGACAGAGAGAGGTGGAACCTCACAGCAAGGGCCATATGTTGAAAAGAGAGGGAAGAATGCTGAGTAGAGAGGATATTATGCTGACAACAACACTTTTCCTCGTACTAGAGGTAGAGGAAGGGGAAGAGGTGGAGTAATAACATGCTTCACATGTGGAAAGAATGGGCACAAGTCTTACGAGTGTCCAGAGAAAAAGAAAGAAACTAGAGAAACTCACATCACCGAGGCACAAAGGTGAGATGTTGAGGCAGAAGACGCTAAAGGTGGAAGATCATTGGTGATGCGAAAAGTCCTCTTGACACCAGAGAAAGAGGTGGAAAGTTCAGTCCAAAGGACCAGACTTTTAAGGGCTACTTGCAAGACCAAGGACAGGGTAAGAAAGGTCATTGTAGACAGCGGTAGCATGGATAATATTGTTTCAACCGAGATGGTAGAGAAGCTGCAGCTGAAGATGACTGAACATACAAGCCCATATAAAGTCTCATGGCTACAAAAGGGACATCAGGTAAATGTCACTAAACAGTGTTTAGTTGAATTTAAGATAGGAGGATATAATGATAAGATATTATGTGATGTCATTCCTATGGATGTTTTCCATCTATTATTGGGTAGACCATGGCAATATGACAGAAATGTGATTCATGATGGGCGAATGAACACATTCACCTTGGAGAAGAATGGGAGGACACACATGTTGCTTCCAATAAAAGATAAGGAGGTGAATCCGGAAGTAAGCAACACAATACTTCTCATGAGTGGGAAGGAACCTCTTACAGAGGTTAAGAAGAAGGAGGATCCACAGTTCATTGTGGTCAGGAAACCAAGGATTGTTCTGACTAGCACAAGAGTGGATGATTTACCAGAGGAGGTTCAGGAATTGTTGGAAGAGTTCGTTGACATTGTAGTGAGCGAATTACCCCGTTCGTTGCCACCAATCAGGAGTGTGAGTCATCATATTGATCTCACGCCAGGAGCCAGTTTTTCAAACAAAGCCGCGTACAGACTGACGCCGTAGGAGAATGAAGAGGTTAAGAGGCAAGTCCAGGATTTGTTGGACAAAGGATTAGTCAGGGAAATATTGATTCCATGTGTTGTTCCAACAGTACTCAGTCCGAAGAAAGACGGAGGCTGGAGGATGTGTACTGATTCAAGGGAGATTAACAAGATAACCATCAAGTACAGATTTCCATTGCCGAGGATGGATGATCTGATGGATTGTTTAAGTGAAGCAAAATACTTTTCAAAGATTGATTTGAAAAGCGGTTATCACCAAATCCTCATGAGAGAAGGTGATGAATGGAAGACAACATTCAAGACAAACGAAGGGTTGTATGAATGGCTTGTTATGCCGTTTGGCTTAACAAATGCGCCAAGTACCTTCATGAGGTTGATGAATGAAGTCCTAAGGGAGTTCATAGGGAAGTTTTTCATTGTGTATTTGGATGACATACTGGTTTTCAGTAAAACGGAAGTGGAGCATCTGAAGCATTTGACTATAGTGATGCAGAAATTGCAGCAGGAGAAGTTGTTGATAAACATGAAGAAATCCTCATTTATGAAGACATAGCTCATTTACTTGGGGTTTGTTATTTTGGAAAATGAGTTGAGGATGGATCCAAATAAAGTGGAGGTAATCAAGAATTGGCCATCACCGAGGAATGTATTCGAGGTGAGAAGTTTTCACAGGTTAGCTAGTTTCTAATGGAAGTTCATCAGGAGTTTCATTGGAATTAGCGCAGCGATGATCGATACAGTGAAGAAAAGACACAAATATTTTCACTGGACTGAAGAGGCTGAGAAAAATTTTAATCTGCTAAAAAGGAAGATCACGGAACAACCGGTTTTGGTGTTGCCAAATTTCCAGAAGACATTTCAGGTGAAATGTGATGCAAGCAGATTTGCAATCGGGGTAGTCTTAATTCAAGAAGACGGGTCGATAGCATACTTCAACGAGAAGTTGAATGAAGAGAAAGTGAAGTACTCCACTTATGACAAGGATTTTTATGCTATCATCCAAGCATTGAAGAAATGGAGGCATTACTTGATCCCTAAAGAGTTTGTTTTGTATAGTGACAATCATGCACTACAGTTTGTGACTCAACAGGAGAATTTGAATCAGAAACATGTCAAATGGGTTGAGTATATGCAGAATTTCACTTTTTTGATTAAACATTTTTCTAGTACTGCTAACAAAGTTGTTGATGCTTTGAGAAGGAAGTGTTTTTTGTTGCAGGAGGTCAGAGTCAAAACGTTGGGTTTTGATGATCTTAGGGACATGTACGCAGATGATCAGGATTTCAAGGAGGCATATGAAGCGGATGAGAATCCAATTCTCAGAGACAAAAGCCCGTGGATAGAATACATGATCCAAGAAGGATTGATGTTTAAGGGCAATCAACTGTGTATTCTGAAATGCTCCATGAGGGAGAATCTGTTAAAGGAGAAACACAGTGGAGGATTAGCAAGACATTTTGGTCATGACAAAATGTTTGCAAAATTGAACGAGTCATATTTTTGGCCAGGAATGTGAGCAGACGTCAAGAGATTCATGGACAGATGCAGAAATTGCTAGCATTCAAAGGGAAGAAAGTAGAATGCAGGGTTTTATCAACCATTGCCCATACCAGAGAGGTCGTGGGATGCAATTAGCTTGGATTTTGTGTTGGGGTTGCCAAGAACACAAAGAGGTTATGATTCAATCTTTGTGGTGGTGGATAGATTTTCCAAAATGGCACACTTCATTCCATGTCAAAAGACCAATCATGCAACTCACATTGCAAACCTGTTTTTCAAAGAGATCATTCGACTTCATGGGTTGCCAAGGAGTATTGTTTCGGATCGAGACACAAAGTTCATAGGGCATTTCTGGAGGACCTTATGGAAGAAGCTAGGAACAAACCGGTTGTTTAGTTCGGCTTATCATCCTCAGACGGATGGACAAACAGAGGTAGTAAACAGGAGTCTAGGAGACTTGCTGAGAAGCTTGGTGATAGAACACCATAGCCAGTGGGACAATATATTACCACAGACAAAGTTTGCTTATAATGACTCTGTTAATAGGAGAACAGGACAGAGTCCATTTCAAGTTGTCTATGGCATGCAGCCGAGAGGAATTTATGAACTGAGAGAGTCATAACAGACTGCAATTAGAAGCGCTAGTGCAGAATAATTCGCAGAAGTGATAAAGGAACTTCACAACCAGGTGAAGGGGCGATTGCAAAATTCAAGCCAGGAATATAAACGCAGAGCCAATCAACACAAGAGACAATTTCAATTTGAGGTTGTTGATTTGGTTCTGGCACACTTGAGAAAAGAAAGGTTTCTGAGAGGAACATATAATAAGTTGAAGATGAAAAAAATCCGACCATGTAGGGTCTTGAAGAAATTTGGGGCAATGCTTATGAGATTGAATTACCCGATGGGATCGAAATTTCTCCGATATTCAATATCTCATATTTATACCCATACAAAGCTGAGGAAGTAGGAACAAGTGATGAACAGTCAGAGGTTCAGTGGAAAAAGCAGATGCCAATGGTAGACAATCCACAAATGGAAAGCATATTAGACAAAAGAATTGGCAAGAAGACCAGAAGGAAGGAACACTTTGAATATTTGGTCAAGTGGAAGGGCCATCTAGTTGAAGATGCCAGCTGGGAGACTGAAGTAGAGATACAGAAGCATGGACATACTATGTAGGAGCTCATGGACAGGAGCCCATGAAAGTTTTCAAGCGAGGGAGTATGATGCAGGAGCATCTCCCACATCAAGCAAGCCAACGCGGAAGACAATGGACAGTTGGACAAGCACCAACACAAATTTTGAAAATCCCTTGAATTGATGTGCTATCTTAAATGAATCCATTAAGATGAAGCGCACTTGTAAATGTAATCGGGCCTTGAGCCATAAGCTCTCGTCCTTAGTAGGTAGGAGGCATTTAAGATAGTTAATGCAGGTAGATAGAATTTAATTCTAGATTAGACTGTTTGAGAGAGCAAGAGGGAAACGGGATATAGACACCCTCATTGTGCATTGTAACATAATTCTAAAGAAGGAAGAGAAAGAGAAAACAGAGAACTGCGTAAGAACACCCATGTACAGATATTTGGATTAATAGAAAGCTTTGATTCAAATTCATGGTTTGTGTTGTTCTCTGTGTATTGATGTTATGCTCATGAATGTTCGTTTCCTATTATACATTTGCTTTGATATGCTGTGTATATGATTTCATGTTCTAAGTGAAATTTGAAAGGAAGAGGGAATGAGTTTCAATTGTTTCTCTATCTGAGAAAGAATTCCTGCAAGGAGTGCAGTCGAAGTGTCCGCAAGGAGTGCATTGACAAAGGGTTCAGATAGGTAGCAATTGTTCTCATCTCCGCAGAAGTGCAGTTGGGCACAAGAGCCATGCAAGGAGTGCACAGGCAAAGTAAAGTCTTAGGGTTTCGAACCTGAGTAAGGTGTGAGAGACTGTTGTTGTAGGAGTGCGCAGATTTGAATGTATTCAACACCTGGAATTGTTTGAGAATTGCCACAAGGAGTGCGTGCAAGAATCTTCTGTAAGACTCAGAGTCATGAGAAAGTGCAGGAGGGACAAAGCCTTGAAGCTATTGAAGGTAGCATAAGGAGTTGGTGCATATCGAGTGACTCAAGGCGTCGGATTTTTTTGTCACAGGTGATTAAGTCCGGGAAGGAGTCCTTGGTTCACTTCGTGAAAGTATCAAGGAGGGAAAAGACAGACGGTTAGGATCTTGTGGACAGGATTTGTGAAATCCCACCATCCGTATGATCTGGTAAAGAAGTGGGGAGGTCACGACTGCATTCGGAGTTCAAGTTCTAGGGATCGTGAGTCGTCGAATCATCACCCAGTTACCCGTCAATCGTCCAATTTGATAGGAGTTGCATAGGATTTAAATCCTCGTGAACAGAGGGAAAACCCCGAGAAGGCATCAGAATATTGAGGCATCGGGGTCCGAAAAATCGAAAATCCCGTGGACCAGAGATCAAGTAAATCCATCGTGAAAATCCTGACAAGTTCAAAGCCGTTCATCTGTTGGGACAGGTGGCAGAAATCAAGAGTCATTGGTATAGCGGGGATTTGGTCATCGGGGCTCATATAAGTGAGTAGTTTGACTTTGCGTTTGGCGAAGTCCAAGGTTCAATATGAACTGTCCATCATTTGGGACGCATGCCAGAAGATCTGAAGAAGTTGGGGTTCAACGTATCGGAGGTCCTGAGGACAGGATACTCTTGCAATTTGGAATCGCGAAGTCCGAAATCCCGATGAGGAGGTAAGTTACATGCGGGGCCCAGCTGACATTGTCTCGTCGTAGCGGGGAATCAAGAATTTCCAAGGTGAAGACCCCGAAGCATACGAGAGCCATCCATATTTGAGGACACGTGGCAATAATCGCAACCTTCGGAGAAAGTCCCGAAGGAACAGGCATATCGGGAAATCGGTATTCATGAGATCGGGGGAATCGAAGGGCCAAAACATATGAATTAGGATATGCAATCTTGCGAACTCTGAAATGTCAATGGAGTGAAGGGACTGTTGAAAAGTCAACTCGCGAGCATATCGGAGTTTCTACGTATCAAGACTCGGAAGTTGGAGAATTGAGTTTCTCGACACCGTGAGTGTCGAAACCGCGATAAGAAAAGTTCCGACAGGGTAAAGGAAAAGGTCAGCATTGACTTGAATCAGGATTCGGGGATCCGAGAGTCCTACGCTCGACCACTGGCCTCACGAAGTTGGGAAGTCTGATCCCCCGATAAGTAAAGAGAGGGGATCGCGTGAAGAGTTCTGTGGGTGCAAACTTCACGATAGGGAAATAGAAGGACATTAGAGTTCTTCAGGCCGTGGAAAATGGAAGATCCTATGAGCATACATGCTTGCGAGCGCGTTCTGCATCACAAGGGGGATGGAGTTGTTAGGCACCAAATTCAAACATTGAGTTGGGTTTGTTGTCCATAACAATAATATCTCACTTGGATGTTAAACATACTAAGATGATTTAGCTCAAATCGATTTCTTATAAGAGTTTATTTCACACTCCTATCGTGCATTTATACTATTGTACCTAGTGGTCCCATGTTTGACCTATTCATGGTCACTAGCTAGTTTATCTCATCTTAATTTAATATGGCGATTTACAAAAAGACTCAATTTTGATGAAGTTCATGTAATAGAATATTTCCAAATTTAACGAAATACATGTTTAAAGGAACTCCAAGCACAAGCCTAGAGGTGTTGTGGAAGAAGTGGAAGAAGTGGAAGGCACCTTTCGGTTCATAGCAGAACCAACTTCCGGTTCACAGCAGAACCAACTTCCTTCTGATTCCGTCTATGAGAACCAACTTTTGGTTCACAACAGTGCACTGAAACCATCCTACTATTCCAACAAATTGGGGATCATCGATGGGAGGTAGCCTTTCATAGGTGCCCTTCACAAGGTCATATACCCTTATTTCAAAAACGTAACTAATATCCATAAAAACTAGTTGAATCAAGCATAGCAACTGGCCGATCGTCCTGGATATCTTTCTGTCCACATAGAACCTAGGGTTGCTCACCATAGACTCCCAACTTCTGCACACACCTTCCAGATTATCGTGCCATTTGTAAGGCACTCTTAACAAGCAATGTCAAACAAGATCATTCGGAAGAACCTCCATTAGACCTGATCGAGTTTACCCAAAGCTTTACACAGATCTTGATCAATTTTACCCAAAGCTTTACACTGATCTTAGAGCTGCAAACGTGAAATTGAACCAAATATGAAAGCAGAGTTAAATATATAGTGATCTCTCGGAGTAACCTAAATTTCAACCCAACAAAAAATGAAGTTTTAAATCTTATTTATTGATAATTTTAACGTTAATTAATAAGATTTAATTCACCTTATAAGTTTAACCTAAATGCTAAGAATAAATTTGACTCTAAGTTATTTAATCCTATTAAAAGATTGAACGGTGAATTTATTTTTAGTATAATTTTTATTAAAAGTAATAATTAAATTGTTCTAGGTCGGGTGTGGTCTCTTAGTGATTTGTATGGCTTAGATGCTCTTGAATCCATATTCTCTTAGTGATTTTTATGGCTTAGATGCTCTTGAATCCATAGTCCCGTAGGTCACGGACAAACTAGCAAAAAAAAAGTAATAATTAGATTAGATTAATAGGAGAAATATTTTTAATTAATAATTTTTTTTAAGGATTTTCTCTTATTTATTTAAGATAATCCAAATTAACAAAATTTTAAAAAATGGGTGGCAAGATGTGTAATATAATAAAAAATGATTGAGTTAATAGGTGGATGTGTAATAAGATAAAAAAAGAAGTGAGTTAATAAGTGGACAAATTCAACTATTTTGGTGAATTCATTTTTTTGGAGTAAGATAAAGTTTTACCTTGATCTACTCAATCTAGGTCCTCTTAAAATGGGGCAAAACCCTATAGAACAAAGTTACATTAACAAAGTGGAATTATAACTTTCCCTAACATTGTTATCAATCTAGGTCTTCTTGAAATGAGTCAATTTTAAGAAGTGGAGTGAAATATGTGTAATACCATAAAAAAACAAGAGTGAGTTAACAAGTGGACACTTTTAATTGTTTTGGTGAATTCACTTTTTTCAACCAAGGTAAAGTTCGACCTTGATCTACTCAATCTAGATCCTCTTAAAATGGGCCAAAACCCTTGAGAACAAAGTTCCATTAATA
>SNQJ01S0000600.1:174524-189652 GCA_010110895.2 Picea sitchensis
TAACACACACACCAATATTCTCTACAAGGATTCCATTGTCACAATTGATGAATCCCAATGCTATGAATTAACTGAAGTGTCTATGAATTGCATGATGTAACATAACCATTGTAATGATAATTACTAGATGACCTTGCATAAAGTTTGTCTTCCTGAGTGGCATGCCATCATCTATAGTGCATCCCAATGTTTCTCTAGATGAAATCTCATTCACTTGGTAATGTTTTTCAATGAACATAGTTAAGAGCTTTGAAAGGTCACCAAGCTCATGTGTGTGTGCTTTCTTAGAATGGTCATATTCTTACAACGGGTGGCCTTGATGGTTTAATATTTAATCATGATGTATGAATCCATGATTCCATTGTTCAAACATACAGAGGACATGTGAAAGAAGTGTGTGGTTTGAAATGGTTTATGTCTAGCCAATAGTTTGCAAATAGAGGAAATGAAAATTTATTTCATGTATGCGATACGAGCATGTCATCCTCTAATGTTGCAGCTCGATATCTTCACCAGATAAAAGAATATTGTGCTACAGTAATGTCCTTGGCATGGTTCCCTTTCCAAACCATTCTTTTGGCATCTAGTGGAGTTAGTATGAACTGTTGTATTAAGTTTTGGAATACTCATACATGAGCCTACCTAAATACCATTGATACCCACTCTCAATTTTTTTCATTATTATTGAATAAGCATGAGCATGAGCTACTGAGTTCACGTGAACTTAGCTAGAACAAATTGACCTTATGGAAATATCCATCTATAGTTAATATAGCAGAGTCTAGTCACACGTCTAGGGTACTGCATCTCGAAGAGGTATTCATTCTATTGATCTATGGCCAACTGGATTTTGTGATGGCAGTGTTTGTTTTTTTGTTGAGAGCCTTTCCTTTGTTTTTTAGTTTTAGAGTCTAGGTGGGTACACTATTGCATCCACTGTAGGAGATGAGAATCTCAGGTTTTTGGAAGTCTTTGGAGCTCCTAATACCTTAAATAGGACCAAGGTAAATATGCGGCTAGTTCTTTTAAGTTTAACATGCATCTCACACACATCCATCTGTTAAGTAGTTTTTCTGCCTTCATGAATGAGCGCAAGTATTATTTGTGACATAATAATAATTTCTTTCCTTTTTATGCATTTTTGTTGTATTCATGAAATGAGGCTTCTAAATATTATAAATTAAAAATAGATTTTCCCCTCCCAATTTATGTAGCTTAGTGGAAATTATAGGCTTAGGGATTTCTATTGCTTTTCTTATTATTAGGCACACACTTTTGTACTTAGTACTATGGGAGGATCAAAAGTGTTATACACTATCTCCTATATAACCATGTGACCATGCCTATTTTCATGAGTTCATATCAAAATTCAAGTTTTATTTTTTATTTGGAATAGGAGAAATGATTCTATGTCTAGCAGGCCTATCCTATTCAGTTTTTCTCTTGGGATAACAGTTCTAATTTTTGTTATTCTTTATTTGCATATTATTGTCCAAGTATAAAAGGTGGATTTGGACATGAAATATATGCATTAGTTGCTAGAGTATCGATGGGATTCTCTTACACTATGAGTAGGGACTAGGGAGCCTCGTGTTGACCTTTTTCCCACTCCAATTAGTTTCAACAATATGATGGGAGGTCGAGGCACAAAGTTGTCTAATTTGTTTAGGAAAAGTGAGACTATCACCTTAACTAGCCTCATATCCCTCCTCCATGGACCCTGAATGATAAGTTCTTAACACTCACCCTTACTATATTAGATATGGATAATACACATGACAATGTTAATCCAATTAATGATGGTTGGGGTCCCATTGTCCCATGCTCTGAGCTGGCTAATGATGGTTTCAACCCACACCTAATGACAAACATGAGCCTCCTCCAACTACAGGTCTAGTCTTGGCTACAAATTAAGTAATTTTTTTGATATGTGTGAACTCTTCTTTCCATTAATGGAAAGACTTTATGGTTATGTTTTTGTGCCAAGTGGTTTTTAAAAAGATTTCTTTTTTATTATATGTGTGAGTCGCAATTTTGACAAGATTTATGCTCCTTGGTAGTTTTGATGGCTATTAGGGATTTTTAAGCCAAACTTTATCATATTGTGGTGGCTTCCAGAAAACATGTTTTGTTTTGTACAAAATTCCAATATATAACTAATTTTATTAAAGTTAAAGGAAGCATTAAAAAAAATACTATAGATATGAACATTTTGTAGAACTCTCAACCAATGGAGCCTTACCCTTATATCCCCTAATTGACGCTTGAACCTCCTTAGGATATTCATCCATACTCTATACAACTTGTATCAACTGTATATTCATAATTTTAGATACAAATATTAGACATTTTTTTATATCATGGTCTCTACTTTCCGGTCCACTTGCTTCACAAACTTATATCTTGGAAGGAAAAATGGACATTGGTTTAATGTATGCCTTAATTGTGAACCTTCCACAGGCAAAAAATTTCAGAGTTTCTCTTACATTTTGTGGCCATGGATTTATTGTGGAAAATCCTCTCACATTTCATAGACTGGGTTGGCATAAATTTGGTTTCTTTGGTATTCTAAATCTGGAAATTAAGGCACTATTTTTCTGGTCTATCCCATCTATTTATTGTTGTTGTATATCCACATTTTCATTCATAAAAGCATATGCTACAGTTGCCTATCATACTCTCTTTATTTGTGAATTGGAGGTCAAGTAATGAGTTGATGCAGGGTTTGATAGGGGCTGCTATATTCTTCTTATTCTCATAATAAATATGTGGTTCCTTCTTCAATTCAACCAGAAATTTAAAACTAAAATCAACAAAGAATATGGATTAATGGATGGATGGATCTAGATCAGTTTTAAATCTTTCCTTGCATGAGATGTGATCATATTTATAACAACACTTATGGTTCCAAATTTATGTTCAATAACATGATTGTATGTTGGCACAATTTACACAATTTCTCACTTTGGTGCTAAGGAATCATTGGGATTAAGGAATACTTATTGTTGATGAGGCTATGAATGGGAAAACTCTAAAACTTTCTGTAATATTGTCTTCACAAGTGTATGATGTTTATGTTTCTCTTTTATCTTTTATTTCTCAGAATTTTTTTGGCATATGGTTGAATGTGATGAGTTTAAATTTGTTGTTCCTAGACTAAATTTGAACATTGTTTTAGATATCATCTATATTTCACATGTGGGATATGATTATGTCATGATACACACATTTCCAAAGTCATATCTTTCAAAACAATTTTCATATTGAAATTTGGAATTTGAGGTTTTTCCTATTGGTTTTCTTAAAAACTAAATTTGAGTATGGATATAATTAATTTTCATGGTAATGTTTGAGGACAAAAATATTTTTCATCAGCACTCACAGTAAAGGAAAACTAAATTTCCATTAACTCTTAAGAACTCAAAACTTCACCTTTCACATAAACCATTGGAACTTTGTGGGCTTGAACCTCCAGAACTAGCTCCCACTCCAACCTCAATGTATTCAAATTGGGCATCTTGGACTAGTAGTGTGAGCTCCTTGTGAGCTTGGTTTAGGAACTTCTTGAGGTCTCTTGGACTTGTATTATTTTTCTTAGTGAATTAAGTAGTATCGACCTAAGTTTATTCCCTTCACCCTTTAATCCACTGATTTTGGCGTAGGCTGACATAGGGATTTCCCCCTAGGATAGGGTATTATTTTCCTTAGTATGAATCTTGGGGCAAGGCCATCAAGGTGACAGTGGTTGGCTTTCCTAGTAGTACCTATAGGCTCTCCCACTGAGGTTAGGAATTTTCCTCTTGGGGTAGAGTTTGAGAGATAACACCATGTATATTCCAACTCTATGGTTCATGATGGTTTGCATTTTCATTTTATGCTTTTATGTTTATTTTATGTTCAAAAAGGGTTTCATATCATTTTTATTTATCATTACTATTGTCTAGCAATTTATCTCTTTCTTTTTTTAGATTAGTCATGGGAGTTTATTTTGAACTCCCACTATGTATTTGTATTGGCCGTACTTCTAAGTCCCATCGACCTACTATTGTGGTCATTCGTTGCACATTACATATTATCTAATTACAATTTACAAAAAAATCTTTAGATTCGATAATTTAGGAACATCTTATGATGCACTTGAAGAGTCATTTCATAATCGATGAGTCAGTAATGAATACTCCATGTTAGAAGTGGTAGAGAAAATATTAGTCTCTGTTGATCTTGAGAGAAGTGAAGGTTAGGATCAACATATATAGGAACTTTGTGGTGAATTATGGTCAAATCTGAAAGAGGATCAACCCATTCATCTTAGAAATCATCTCAATAAACCAAAATCATTATTTTTTATGGGTAGGAGAAAAATAACCCTATCAATTTTAAGAAGCAATGCTAATAGTATATACCTTGTTAACCTCTATTTTTCTGCCATCAAAAGGAAAGGATATTTCTTGTGTTTGAAGATGTATCAAACATTATCCAAAAATGATAGACATTGCATGTGCTTCCCTTAATGGGATTAAAATGGGTGATAAGACTTTGATTGTGAACCATTCTATTGTCGGGTATATATATACACAATGGCATAATAACCCTTTCTAAATCTACATCTCTTGTTGTTCACTTTTAATTATGGTAGTTTAACTGAGATTAGCATCATTGTCATCATGGAATGACTTAGTTTCTTTCACATTTCTTATCTCCTAAAGTTTTTTTCACATAAGAATATCTTCATATGAATAATGACCATGATATTAATATTTTTGTGCATGGATGTTGGTTCTAACATTTGTTTAAAGACCATTGTTTCTTGTTGTCAAATGCTCATAAGCCTGTATTTTACATCATGTACATATGTTTGGCATTTTGACATCCTCTACTTGTTGTTTAACAATTTGACAGGCTATGATTTGTTTTGTATATATGTTTGTTCTATTTAGATGACATTTAGATTCATATGTTCTAAAAATGTATTTCTAGTTTGGTCTTAGGTTGGGTAACTAGGTAGACATATTATGAATCATTTCTCTTAATTAAGTTATTTTTATTTAAATATCGTATAGACGGGGAACATGGAATTGAAAATATTTTTACACAAAGTGAAGCCCTACATGTCATTGTTGCAACATAAAAAGATCTAGTGCCATTGGTGTGGGGTAAACAAATCTCTAGATGTCATTGGTGGGATATAGACGAAACTTTGTCAATTTTTATCTCATAGAAATCATTTTAATGAAATATGGGGAACCCCTCAGATGCAATTCTAAGCGCATACCTTGAGGGGATTGGAATCTTGGTGGCCACTGAACCCACCACCCCCTTGGAAAATCATAATTGATTTAGAATTGAATAGGTGAACCATGAAAAACACAATAAGAACCTTGACAAACACAACCCTTGATGCTTACAACACTATTTGGAGGAGGGAAAAACTATGTTTCTTTTCCAAACATGTAAAATGAGTAGATTACAATTTAATAAATATATTTTCCTATTATTATATGTGGTTTTATACTTTATCAAAAAATTCACCAAGAATTCATAATGTTATATATTTAGTAAAAGATTCTCTAAGATTTTACAATATTATATAATTGACTAAAAGATTCGTTGAAAAATTATATATACATATTATATTATTCATAACATATCCTTCAATTTTTCCTATGTATCACGGTGATTCGCCCATTTATTATACATATAAATTTACAAGGGGTTATTAAAATCACCCTTGGAACTAGATATCCTTCTTTAAATCTTTTCTTCTTTTGTGCCTATCATGCTAATATTTTTCCTTCGGTTTCTGTACTTCCTGGCGAAATCTTGCTAAAATTCTTTCTTCTTCCAACTCCATCAAGTGATCCAATTTTTCTTGTGCAACACCTTCTTCTGTCATGTTGGTGATCATTGCAATGCGCATACTAGGTACTAAATAATCCAATGGAACCACTGCTTCCTTCCCATACACCATTAAGAATGGTGTATGTCCTATAATCTTCTTGCATGTAGTCCTGTAAGCTCATAACACTGTTGATACCTTCAAATCCCAATCATCCCTATTCACATTCCAAATCTTTGTCAATGCATTTTCTAGAATCTTGTTAAAATATTCTACTGTACCATTTTCTTGGGGATGGTAAGGTGAGCTCTTCTGATGATTTATCTCAAATTATTTTGTCATTTCTTTGATTGTACTGTTAATAAAATGAGTTCCTTATCACTCTACAAAATTATGGGAGATCCAAATATGGTCACCACGTTCTCAAAGAGAAATTGCGATGCAGTTTCTGTGTTGCAATCCTTTACTGGGGATGCTTCTACCGATCTGGTTAAGTATTTTGTCGAAGTGATGATGTATCTATCTCTTTACCCCCTTGCTAGTGGTTGAATGGGTCCAATGAAATCCACAATCAATTTATCAAATACCTGTAAAGTTACTTGGGGCATAAGTGACATTTCATCCCTTCTAGATGGTTTTCCCACCCTCTGACAGACATCATAGATTTGACAATATTCCTTTGCATCCTTATGTACTATAGGCCACCATAATCCTATGCACAACAACTTCTATCTTGTAGGATTTCCTGCATAGTTTCGTCAAACTATACCTTCATGTGCTTTTGCTAACACCATGGAGAGTCCATGTTCCATTACACATCTTCTCACAACTCCATCTCCGCCTAACATGTATAAATGACCTACAATTAGCTTATAGTTTGCAGCGCACACTATCAACTGTTTTTTCTATGCGACAATGAATTCCCCGGGAGCCATTCCTATGCTAAAAAATTCAACAATGTCAGCAAAATACTCATAAACAATCTGAATAGAAAATAAGTTAGCATTAGGAAAATTCTCCTCCCAGTTCTTTGGCTCTTCTCAATTAGTAATTCTTGACAGATGATCTGGTCCTGCATTCATCTTCCCTAGTTTTACTATGATTTCAAAATCATATTCCTGAAACAATAAAAACCATCTACAAATCCTCCCCCCCAGCATTGGCTTGTTAACTAGGTACTTCAAAGAATAATGATCTGTAAACATCTTAAAATGTCGACCCAATAAATAATGTCCGAACTTTTGTAGGGCATATACCATATCTAGACCTTACCTTTCTGTAGTATTATAGTTGTTCTCAGACTCATAAAATTTTCTACTAGAAAAATATATTGGGTGATCAATGTCTCCTTCACCTGCTTGTGCCAAAGCTACTCCAATTGCAATGGATGAAGCGTCCACATGCACATGAAATTATTTTGTCCAATCTGGAAAGATCAAAATTGGTCTAGTCAACATCTTCTCATTCAGTATGTCCAAGATTTATTGGCATTCATCATTCCACTGAAACTAGATGTATTTCTTTAGTAACTTCTCCATGGGCGTAGTAATATTTTCATATCCCTTTATGAATTTCTTGTATTACCTTGTGTGGCCCAATGTTGCTCTCAACTCGCGCACTGAATTTGGTGGTGGTAAATTGAGAATAAAAACAATGTGCCCCAATAGGATGCTAACCGGTGTGATGAATATACATTTCTTAATGTTGAATGATATCTAACATTGCCTACATATTTCTAACATTAACCTCATAATTTCTACATGGTCCTTCAATAAAGTGAATATTTTCCAATCATCCAGATAAACCTCTAAGAAATGCACCAACAATATTTTCTAGATTAGTAGTATTTTCATTCAAGGATTTTATACATATTAAATGCATTACTGTGTACTGATGTGACCCCCACTCTTTTTCAAATGTAGTTTTGTACCTGTCCTCCAGAGAAATTAGGATCTGATGGTAACCTGAAAATCCATTTGTGAAAGAGTACACTTCTTGTCCTCCCAAATTCTCTAAAACCTCATATGTAAATGGAGTAGGAAAAGGATCATGAAGGCATGCATCATTTAAATTCCTCATATCCACACATATCCTAATCCCTCTAGCATTATTTTCCTAGACCACCATTGGACTAATCCACTCTGATTCTTCCACATGCTCTATGATTCTTGATTCTAGCATTCTGTCAATTTATGCCTTAACCTTCTTCTTATAGACGAGGTTTAATCTATATGGTATTTTCCTAACTGGTCTTTCCTCTAGTATGAGGGGTATCTTCATTTCCCCAAGTTCTCATGCTACCCCTTTGATCTTTGAAAATGTGGCTGGGAATAAGTCACTATACTCATGCAATAGTTTAGTTATCTTTTCCATTGTCTTATTGTTTGAGTAGTCTCCAATGTTGGCTATCTTGGGCTTCTCTTCAGTCTCAATATTAACCTTTTTAATCTTCATAGGTGCATTAAACTCTTTTGATTGTAACATGGGTCCTTCCAAACCTATTTCTCCTTCCCCTTCTAATATATGTATGTCACGTGGGTTTTCCTCTACTTCTTCATCCTATGCAACCAGATAAAAGTAAACTAATTGTTCAAGTGTTTCTTTTATATAATCCATGGCTATTGTCACTGTATCTGCCCCACACTCTTAAAATATATTTCCTTTGATCCTATGCAATGCTATATCCACCCATGGATTCTCAATTTCAAATGAAAAGGTCCTAATAATTTTTTATTTCCCTTCACCTCAACTTGCAGTTTCTCTACGCAGTTCCTTCTCCCTGTAACAATTACTAGGTATTCCTTCTAATGTATGAATAAATTAATGGGTCCATTCCCCTGGTGATACCAATATCCAATTAGTGACACAATCATCTATGTGTTTTCTCGGGTTCCCTCTTCCATCATACTTCTATAAGAGTCTATCCTGTTGACTCCTACCAAATATTATGCGCATTAGTTGCTTACACTATACCGATCCTGAATAACCTTCTTATGTGCACCCCACCATCGTTTAGGTGTGTCCCTTAGTGCTATATCCAACATTGATAATATTTGACTCTCCAAAACCTCTGATTAAAACTTTGTCATGAAGTTTTCTAGATTTTCCTCTTCAGTAAATGTGGGAAATTTTCTTGCTTCTGTGACAACCCATCTTGCTACATGTGTAACTCTAGCACACCTCCTAGTAGAGGCTTCATGCAATCTTTGCTACCAATTTTCTACTCCAATATCCAAATATGACATGTCGTAATTAATACTCCTCCAACTGAGTTCTCCATCTGCAGTTGGATTCACATAGTCTTGATCATATCGCTCAGTAGTCCTATACAATTAGTTCACATCATCCTATAGAACACTGTCAGGGATAGGTTTGACATATCTTTCACAATCTGAGGGATCTAAATGTGTTACTACCCTAAAGTTCCTAGCTTCAAATATCATATTTCTAGTCTTTAAATTAATTATGGAATGATTATCAAAGGCCCAATCAATTCCCAATAGTGTTGGAAATGGTATAGACTCATCCACCGTATCCATCAGTTCAAAGTTTTTTGTGGTGCGCACGCCATCTAGATCCATTGTTGTATTCTTCAATATACCTCTGGGAATCACTCTCTGTTGGTTTACTACCTTCAATTGGATATTGGAATACCCTAGTGTAGGTTCTCCAGTTGCTTCTGAAGTCTTCTTTGGAAAAATGTTGACATCTGATCCTAAATCTAGGATAACATTTCCCATGTTAAAGTCTCCTATATTTGCATTCAATATGAACTCTCTGCTAGTTCTTTTTTTTCTATGAACATGATTAATCTTCTTTGGTTTTGTTCCTACCCCTTCCTCTATGCTATATTTCTCAAGCATACCTTTAAACACATCCATGGCATTCTTATGATTAAGTAATTTAAAGCAAGATTCCATGAAACTCTTTAAGTTACTTACTTTCCCTGTTTTCTTTCCTTTGTAAGTATAATCCAAAGACTGAGGCATATAAAAAATAGGAGTATCATACCTCAGCAAAATATTCAATGTGGAGGCTACATTATCCTTCAGGAACTCCTTCTTTGCTTCCTTGAAATTTTCCTTTTCCTTCTTTGCATCAAATTGTTGTTGTGGTTGAGTGTTCTTCTGAATCCAACACTGCGATTCCTTCTTCTGATCATGTGCATCTTCTCCTCTCTTAACTCCTCCTCTAGTCACTATATTGATTTTTCTCCCAATATCCCTAATTTCTACGACAATCCACTGAAAATTCTAATTATTTAGATTCATCTACTCCTGGATCTTCATCATTAACATCAGGAAATCTTTTGTTTCTTGATCTGTTGCGTGACAATACATACATGTTGCTGCTGGTTGAGGGAAATATCTAGCGTAGTGTCCTTGTTGGTGACAATTATGGAAGATAATAAGCCCTCTGCCTCTACCCATTCCTCCTCTTCCTCTAACTCTAAATCCTCCTTTGTTCCCCTGTGGATCCATTTTTTGATACTATGGTGCTTGATTATACCGAGGGGGTTGTTGAAACTGTGGAACTGCTTGAAACTATGATGCATTGTGAAACTATGGCGTAGTATATCCTACCATCAAATCAACCTTCATCATATATGAATCTGAGGTTATTTCCTTCATTAACTCCAGGGTTCTACAAATTTTGTCTTCATGTCCCACTTACTTACAAAAGTTACAGAAAGTACTATTTGGTTATGTCTTGTACTTCTTCATCATAGGGAAATGATAAGGATCATGCCCATGTGTCTCGCGTATTTCACACCAAGGCCTATAGGAAATGGATTTGGTATCCCTACTCCCAAGTACTACGCAAATGTCAGACACTCATTCTTGTGATGTCCCTCTGATCTACACATGGTACACCACATTGCTTCTCTTTTCTCCCTACTTTTATTCTAGTTTAATTGCACCGTCAAGTTCTTGAGGTATTCCTTCATCCCCTCTAAAGATGGACATGTATGATTATATTGATTCTCCTCTAACTACATCACTTCTTGCAGTTCCTCTACCTAGGTTTGAAATTTCTTTTGTCTCAATGGATATTTGAAATGTGCTAGCAAATAATTTATAAACAATTATCTATGCTACAAGTAAAAAATGGGATACTTCATTTTACCTTTCAATGTCTTGAACTTTTGATCGATTTCCCATACAAAATATCATGGTTTCTTTCTAACCTCAATCATCTCATTCATAAATTGATCCTCTGATCTTGGCCTCAGAAACTCCATGATCAGTTCCTGCTTGATCTCTACTATTGTTCTTGGTGCACCCTATGGATTGTTTACTTCTAGATTCATGTACCAATCCAATGCACGGTTTCTGAACATTATTGCTATCTTCTCTACTTTTTTTTCCTCATCAGTGACTCTTTTTGCTTCCCATACTCGCTCTCACATGAATAGGTGCTTCTATGGATCTCTTGATACATGCCCATGGAACTCTAGTAATATTATAATTCGATCTACAACTACCATTATAGAATGTGATGTACTTGCTCTACATGGTACTACTATATGTGTATTTTTATTCATACTTTAACTCCCACTAGTATTTGTACTGATACTTCCACTTGTACCACTACCTACACTATTGCTGGTACTTCCACTTGTACCCTCACTTCTATTCTGATCTCCTAGATTCCTCTGACTGCCATTCATTAGTTCTCTAAACAACTCTTTCTTTGTTGATGTGTTAATCGTACATGGGGTTGTAGGTTCTACACTGATTCAGATCTGGATAGGAGTACCTACTTCCTCATTAGATCTTGCTCCTCTATTCTTTCTTTCATATGTGGTTCACAGTATTTCTTCAATGTGCTCCATAGCACAGACATACTCTACCTCTTTCTCATCACTCTCCAAGCCTTCCCTCACAGCTACTTATCTTTTATTTTTCTTGAGATTATACTTGTAGGGTCTTCCATTGCGCGTTGTTTCTGCCTTCTATAAAATTTCCTGGATCTCCTCTTGATTGATCATAATGGGAAATTTCTCTTTATTGTGCTCTCCTCTATCCATTTCCCCCTCCATCTCAGTCCTTCCTCAGTGTTTCCCCTAACTCCCCCATTCACGCAGGTATTTTAGTTGTCTGATTCCATGGTTAATATCTCTTTGTCATGTAATAATATCTTGATTGAAGTGTACAATGACATGGTGTTCCTTTGCCATTGGGCCCTTAGGAAAATCCTACTATGCTACACTGTAAGAATTTGAAGTATCTATTGCAAACTCGGTGATATACCCCACTACAATGATGTCTAGCCCAAAATCTATTGCGCTCGTGAATTTTTTATTCACCCTCTTCAACTGCATGATAATCTCTTTTTTCCACTCCACTGATCTAACTCTATTTGTCGGATGGGTATCTTTCAACCATGCTATACACTCCTGCAATAGCGTGGGAAACTCACTAAAGAAACTCTCATGTATTTTGTTGAATACGTATCTCTCCAAGTATTGTCTTGGCTTAAACCTAGGGATTTTGTTATCTTTGTGGGAAAAATCTAGTTCCTAAACTGTCATCCATCTTTCAATCTCCACTTTTGTGGGGTTCCACCCTAAAAACATCCCCTTTCTTAAACCCTTGCACTATACTATGTGATACATCCCTCCCGATCTAATAGTCTAAGTTCCAACCGAATACAAAACCATTGTTGGCTTTATGGGATGACCTAGGTTCTAACTATAGGATTACCAACTTCCCTTCGACCATCGACCCTTTTAGATACCAAAAGGCAACACAATGCACAGAGTGCACTGCGCAGTCTCACTCGAGATGGATTGAATGGGTATCTGCAGGACTCATGTGTCTGCAACCATGGGATGGGTTGTGCTTCTCTCTCAGGGGCATTATATCTACTCCACTACTAGCCCTCAAATACCCATGTATTATGCTACCCTAGTTGGATCTTAGTTCTGACTAGTGACACAACTATTCCAATAGAACTTCATTAATCATTATAACAACATATACCAAATAAAACATTATTCATTTACTGCAACATAAGATTCATATATGAATACTAACTATGACATACATCCATTTAGTGTTATTCCACAGATTTCATCAGTTTATCCTTAGTGCGCAGTATTACTTCCTTTATCATTTTAACATGTTCATCATAAAACTCATTAAAGAAACCATAATCACAAGTACTTCAAACATTCACACATAACCTAGATATACCGTGGTTCACCCCCTTCTTGGGCTAAGTCTACAAAGAAGAATCACTTCAACTCTTTATTAATCTTCATGCAATATCCAGTGTCGCGCACTATACAATTCTTCTTCCATTACAATTGATCTCCAAAAATTTCAATAGTATTAACAAAACTGAGAACTTCTAACCAACCAACAACAACCTTTTCCACAATCCTAATACATTCTACTTATACAAAAAATGGGACAAAATCTCTTACAAAAACCCTAACCCTAAGTGGATTAGGTTTGTCCACTTTTCAATTGAATCCATATTGGTTGGTCCACGATCCAACCATTCTCCAAGTCGACACTTGTCCATTTTCCAACTACTCTGCAACAGTTTGTCCACTTTGTAATTTCTTTTCCTCGGTGTTGGTTTTCCTATGTTTCTGACGTTGTTTTTCCTTTGTTTCCAGTGCGCTCCCCATTTTCCGTTGTTTCCTTGATTACTTCAAAACTTCCTTGATTTTCTCCCAAAATTAGTCTTCGCAAACATAGGTACAAATAATTAATTCAGTATTAAATATTGATTTTCAAATATTCTCTTACATAAAAGAAAAGAAAATGGAACTCATTCTGCACATAAAACTGGATGACAAGGAAGAAAATGGTTGATAGCAAAGTTTGTGAGTAATTGTTATTTCTTTATAGCAACTTAAGGTTTTTTTTTTTGTATATTTTAAGTTGGTTTACAATAACCATCATTGAATGTCTTCAAATAGGTGCTAACATACAAAGAAGATCCATCCGAAAAATTGATTGGCATTGGGTTAATTAAGGGTTGTGAGTATATGTTGCCATATCGAAAATTAATTGTGGAATTTGTAGGTATAATCTATGTTGTTTTCCTTCTATCATTTTATAATTAATGAAACAAAAATAATACTGTATATTAAATCTATGATTTATTATGGGGTATAAAACTTGCACAAAGCAAAGTATGGAATTAATCCAACAAAAAAATTGTTGAAACAAGGCACGGGATTTGATTTTGAACATATGTGTATGAATCATGAGTCAATTCTTTCTTTGCAAGTACATCACTTTTCAATTTACATTCATGTATATTATTTATTTCAATTTTCATTATTCTCACCAATATAGATAAACTCATTACAATTTACTTGTATGTTTGTAGATGGATCTTTAAGAAGAAGAAAACAATCAAGGAAATCAACCAAACATTCAGGAAAATAACCCAAGGCATGGAAGTAGATCGAGTACTAACAACAATTCCAGTGAAGAATGATGACCAATATATTTGGATATCAATGCACACTGCAATTGTATTTTTTTGAAATAATTGTCTCTAAAAATCACACATTTTTGTTTAGTGTAATGGACATAGTGTCCCAATTGAAAGACAAGGGATTATTGAAAAGTGTCCCATTTTGTATGACACAGACCCTCTTATTCATATAATAAAATATGTTTTAATTCATTCTATTGCATTGTCCAATGTTTACATCGTTGATTAAATATATGGATGACTAAATATTATAATGAATAGAGGCAAAATCTGATGATATAAAAAATTAATCCAAACAACATATATCCAAATTCACTAATCAAAATATAAGATATATGTAATTTTTTGATAAATAATGGAATTAAAAAATAACATTAATTGCACTATCACAAGTCAATGTTTCTCAATGCATTTTAATTATTAATCTCATGGGCGTGTTTAATATTAAAACTCATCGGTGTGTTTCATATGAAATGTGCACCGGTGCTTTTATGTAACCTCTCTAGCTCTTCCCCAAGGAATTCTGCTCAATTAAAAAAAATCAAATAATTGCGTACCTACATATTTAGATAACAACATATAAATTAAAATTTACACATTAAGTCTAGGTTTAAGATGGATCTAACCTTGAGTTGAGAATTTTTCCTAAATTTAGTAGGAATTTTAAAGTAAGTTATAATTCCACCTGATTAATGAGAACTTTGACCATGGAACCTTGTTCATAAAAAAAATTGACCCATTTTAAGAAGACCTAGATTGATAGGAATTTTAGGGAAAGTTATAATTCCACATTATTAATGGAACTTTGTTCTCAAGGGTTTTGGCCCAT